>CAKAEH010001503.1:0-213129 GCA_916381525.1 Cercopithifilaria johnstoni
CTGTCGCTAGCTCATTAAATGACGACAACGAAATGAATTAAATGATAGAAGTGAGCAAATAAACAGATGAGAATTCCAAAAATTAAGAAGTCATCCGAGTAATTTTTAATTTTTTAATTTTTGGAACGTAGTAATCAGTGATAATAGTGATTAAGGATAATAGTGATTAATAATAATTATGAATAATGAGTGCCTCCTTAACGTAGCAACAGCTATATTCGAGTAAGAAATAAGATAGAAAGTAAAATAAACTAATATCATTTAAGCAATATCTAAATTAGAAGATTTAGGAAAGTTCTGGAACATTGAGAGTATGACAGTACCCTCATGTTAACATCTTCTTTAGTATTATTTCTCTAGTAATGACCAACCAGCATTACTGACTGACCTATATCCAAATGAAATAGTTGATTTCACTATCGGTAACATCTCATCACATTCTTATTTTATAAAATGACTGATGCTTCCGGTGGTGTAACACCATGTCAGTAGAGATAAGGTGTGGAGATGACGAGTTCAGTATCTGAATGAGTTATGATGGATACTATCTAACAATTAATATCCTCTAAGAAGTTCCGATCCATCACCTTCTTCATTCATTCATTCATTCTAACCTACTATGCGAAGAATTGACGTTAACTTTCCGTTCAAGCGCTCTCGTTCTTAAGATTTGAATATATTAGGTCACGTTCTGCTTTCATATTCCACGAAGGACATGCAGCGTTTTCTCCCTAGAATAAGGAGGACGGAATTGGCTGTATTTTCATAGACTTAGAGGGATAGCCCTTCGAATGGTAATATATATATCGAGTTTGACATGAAATTTTATGCATTATTGTATTAACAACGAAATGTGATTCCTAATACACAAAAATAGTGACATTGAAATTGCGATGCGGAAGAGAACTGCCACCTTGCGTGTTTATGGCATGGTATGTACGAGAGGGAGCGTAATTACAACGAAGTATTGGGTGGAAGAAATAGCGTTCTCCGTACTAAATTGTCCGCAATACGTTCGAACTGTAAACGATTCTCACGCCACATTTTTGCTGCGTTTACGTTGGCGGCGCTTTCATCATTTGGTTCTAGAAACAGATTTTTTGCGACAAACGACAATTTTAATATGATCAGGCACAAAATAACATACTATTCACGTCAGTAGCAATTAAATGATTTCTTGCCGAAAAAAAATCCATAAATCAGCAATATATTTGAAAAGTACTAACCAGCAAGCATAGATACTACAGAAAGTAAGATTTTTTCGATGGACTGCACTGGAGACCATCTTTCTGCACTTGATTCATAACCAGTTGGATCATCACCTGGTGAATGAAGGATGCTAATACATACACGTCCGTCCGGATAGATGTTCGGATGAAAGATGTCGCAAGTAAATTGCATTTTTGGCGGAGAGAGAGGGTAATCCTAAAATAAACCAATTTCTGAAATCAAATTTTATTCAGTTGAATTTGTATTGGCCAAATACAAAATACAATGGATCTAGTATTACCGTATATAAGAAACCAAATTTATCATGAAGCTTATACATCCATATAGTAAAAAATTTAGTGAGATGTGATAGTTACGAAAATGCAGAAAAGTAAGAGTCATCTGATCACATTGCAATCACGATTTGCTGTAGCCTCAACGAAAATATGTTTTTACTTACTGTAAATTACTCACTCTAAATTATTCCAAGGCAGTGTCAAAGATGACAAGACTATATAAAATTGAATAACGTATATATTAAATACCTGAGGAAAAACAATCTTTGCTGGAAAGACACCATTCTCAAAGCAAGTCTCATCAGGCCCCGTGATTAAACATTCCCATTCAAAGAAATTATCTTCACTGATCGGTCCAGCAATGATTCCTTCTGGTGGATTTAACGTCAATTCTATAATACAACTCTTTCCAAAACCATACATATTTTCTTATGTACACTTGATCACTATCGTTTTATCTCTTTCATTTACTAACAGCAACCAATAAAAAAGCAAATTTCACAAATCTAGCACAGTTCTGAACTATCGTTATTTCAAACATAACTTACGCTTGTATTCAGCCATTAATCGCTTTAATGCATAACCTGCCATTTCTTACCAATCTGAAACATCTCTCAGAAGACTAACTAGATATATTTAAATCATCCTTATCATATTGACGAACCTTTCAAGTAAACGTTTAAAAGAATATACTGGCTGAATTATGAACCTCTTAATTCAAATGGGAATAAAATATGCCTGTATGCAGAATTCCATCAACAAATTGCCCAAATTAAGTACTCTCGGAACATATATATACATATCTAAACCAGAACCACTTAAAAATTCTTCCACAACTTTTATGCATTTATACATATTATTCTCTTTTTTGTCAGTTACAATTTACATTTTTATTTATGAACTATGGATTATTCTACTCAATAAATAAAATTTTCATTTCCTGGATAGCTCATGAAAAAGCACGATAAAATCACTGGGTACACATGAAGAATTTGTAGTAGCTTTTAAATGGCACATTTATTAATCGCAAAATAAATTCGATAATTATTACATGCGATAGGATAATAATTTAATAATATGCTTTTAATATTTCCAGATCCTACGGTGTACTAAAAATTGTTTGAAGTTCAATTTATATCTAAAAAATGCTACCAATCAGATATACTTTGTGAAAACAAATCACTAATGGAAAAATGCACAAATCATCATTGGGAAGAACTTCTATAAAAAATCTCCAACAAACTGAGGAGGAACGAAAAAATCCTAGACTGCCTAATAAAAAAGGACATCCATCTACCTATATTAAGAATTGTTAAAAATCATATTCCAAATTCCAAAAATGATATTTTAACACTGTTATATGCCTTCAGAAAAGTAACCAACTGACAGGATCAATGCACTAATAACATATATTGAGATAAAATGGAAATGACTAGTGAGAATTGAATAATGACGCTGGTTGGGTTAGACAATGATGCTCATTTATTCGTTTGCTTCTCCTTTTTAATAAAATTAATGATGCCATTAGTGCTAGAGTCATGAGAACTGCACTCCGTATTCACTTCAAATTCTTTTTGGATCACTTTTGCCAGTTGTTTGCCGAGCTCAACTCTAAAACATTAAAGTAAATATTAAAGCGAAGCGCGGACTTATAATTTTGAATACTGTTCCACTTTACTCAATAAAGAGCCGATGCATAAAAAATAAACAGTATTCTGAATATGTACAAAATAAAATTGCGATGCTTTTCATAAATGTAAGCAAAGGCTTTGCAATGAAAAGAACATGGAAATGAAATTATGCAAGAATAAACAAAACAGAAAACAAACCCCCATTGATCGTAGCTATTGATATTCCAAATAATACCCTGAACAAAAATCTTATGTTCATACAGAGCAATCAAAGTGCCAAGAGTAAATGGAGATACTATGGGTAGTATGATTGAATTTGTGGGCTTGTTTCCTTCAAATACCTGCAAAAGGTTGTAACGACAACATCATACAGTGAATGTTATTTCTTTAATCACAGAATAAAATTTTCCTGCAAACAATATGATTACGTCGGAATCCCGATAAACTATTAGGAGCTTGAAGTAATACTTAACAAGGGTTCTATTGAAGATAATTCTATTGAAGACAAAGGTTAAGTGTTTCTAATTATAGAAATATTGCAGTGAAATTAGACTTGTAATTATGCTATGTGAGATAAGAGAATAAATTGAATTATGATTATGGATGAGAAATTGTGGATGCTATTACTAAATGAAAAACTGACAATATTTCTATTATACCGTGATTGAAACTGTGTACTATTTTCTTTTTAAAAAAGCTCAACTGTGGCAAAATACTTCAAGTTTTGAACATTGTACAGATTTAGTTTGAAAACTGACCTTGTGCGGTAGTATGTTACGAATTTTCTCATCACTCATTCCTGAATCTTTCAATTCCTTCTCAGCTTCGCTTGCTGTTTTACCTTTCATTAGTGCTTCCGTCTGGGCTACGAAGTTAGACAACAAAATCTAAATTACATGTAGTGATTTTAAAAAAATCTAAATTACATATATATAGCAATTTAAAAAAAAAACGGTTGCGCTCTTTACCCTTCCAAAGTTTTAAAGAATAATTGCAAACATATATATATATACACTATGCCTAACGGTTGCTTCTGTCATGAAGATTTCTAGAACTTCAAAAACGAACGAAACGAATCAACATACTAAGCACAATAAAACAGGCAGTAGTTTCAAAATACCCAGTTAAATTCATTTCAGTGTTCGTTACATAAGTAAAGAAGTAGCATCAAATTTTAATTTTATGATGTGTTAGTGCTTACATCATGATGGAGATTTTGTCTTATCGGATTTAACGACTTTACCGGTGCAATGAAATCACAAGGAACAAGCCGAGTCCCTAAAACACATAATTTTGTGGAAATGTCAACAAACAACAAAATAACACCAGAATACTATGACTGATTGGAAATTCAAGCAACATTCTTTTACAGGAAACCGAAAATTTGTTTTAATTCATAAAGTGGTTCTGCATTTAAAAAACAAAACGTTCCTTGGTGTAAAAGTTGGTAAAAAGCGTGTTGGCCGTTAGTTCCAGGTTCACCCCAAACGATTGGTCCAGTGGGAAAATCGACACGGTTTCCATCACTAAAAAATTGAACAAATTATAAGGCATTTTAAATCATTGTAAACCCTGATCTTATTTAAACCTTCCAACAGTGAAAGCCAGAAGACGACATGGAACAAAACTGACCGCATCACAAACTTTCCATTACTCTCCATATCGCCCTGTTGAAAATAGGCTGCGAATCGGTGCAAGTATTGATCGTATGGAAGTAGAGCATGTGTTTCAGCTTTAAAACAATTGATGTAGAGAACACCAAGTAAAGCCATAATTATTGGTATCTGCAAGAAGACGTTTGTTTCAAATATTTTCTTGTTCAAATATTTGTTATATTCAAATATATGTTCAAATATTCAAATGTACGTTAAATAATTATTTCAAATATTTTTCCAAGAAAATGATTTTTGAAGATTTCTGATTTATGATTATCGGAAAAAGTGGCCGTTTTGAGCAAAACTCTCCCGACAAATACATCTTCATTAATTACAAGTTAAAAATTCCTTGAGTATTTTTACATTTCGGTTTATAGCAAAAAAAGGACAAACATTTCTTTCAACTGGTTCATTAAGAAAATGCTCGTCAGCAGCGCTTGCGCCTTTCAATAACTTATTGAAGTTATCGAAACCAATATGCACGGCAATAGAAAGACCAATAGCAGACCACAGCGAATAACGACCTCCAACCCAATCCCAAAATCCGAACATGTTATTTTCATCAATACCAAACTCACGAACTTTTGGAGCGTTTGTTGATAGCGCTACGAAATGTTTAGCGACTGCCGCAGGATTCTGAAAATATGATCAGGAAGATTTTTTAGGCAAAACGGCGCTCGCAATTGCTTCCTTGTAAACACAGCTATCATTTGCCACAAAGCTTTATTTGATGTATGCGACTGCCGTTGATAGTTGAACCGATCGCTTAAATTCAGTGAATACAAGTAAAAAAATTGTAAATATAAACTTAACGAAATCAAATACCTTTGCTTCGCTTAAAAACCATTCTTTCGCTGAGATAGCGTTAGTGATTGTCTCTTGTGTTGTAAATGTTTTCGATGCAATGATAAAAATTGTTGTTTCAGGCTTAATTTTCTTTAGCACCTGAAAAAAAGAAAAGACAAAATAATAATTAAAAAAGTTTTTTGTAAGATATTTTCATCGTAAGCATACCTCCGCTAGATGCGTACCATCGATGTTGGATACGAAATGAACATCTGGCCCAACCTGATAATGCTTCAGTGCTTCCGTTACCATTAATGGTCCCTGAAGTGCTTTCCTTAGAAAAACGGAATTAAAGCAAAATTTTCAAATCTTTCATACAGTGAAAACAAACCAAATCAGAACCTCCGATGCCAATATTGACAACATCGGTAATCTTTTCACCTGTATAACCTTTCCAAGTTCCACTGATCACTTGATCACAAAACACTTTCATATGTTCCAATACGCTATTCACATCGCTTGTCACCTGCAAGACTCATTCAGTAGAACATATACTCAATACTTTCCACTCACCTAGTCAATCATATCTACATGATTTAAAGATATTACTGATTGCATTGTAGAAAGACAAAGATTAAGTAACATAATTATGTATTAAAGATAAAGTGATCCCACATCATCAATGCATTAATCAGCAAGGAAAATACATTCAGTGGCTAATGTAAGGAAAACTATTAAAAAGCTATCAGTGATGAATTCGAGATGATCATGCAAGATTCACTCATCGGGAGATAGGTTATATTGAATGACCAGGCAGTTCTGGTGGTGCAATAGTGCAGCTAAGTATTAGGACAACAAACAACACTTAATATTAAGTAACATTTGACAGGAAAAGTATAAAAATTTCAAAATTCCATAAAAAATGGCTTTACATTTTGTCCATCTAATGTCAGGGGTTTATTGTTAACGTTTCTTAATGCAGTATGCAAAACGGCACGTTCTTCAGTGAAATTGATTTTCTTCCCACTGAACATATCCTGTCGCATATTCAAAACATTCCTTGAATTCGCCTAAAATAATCTTTTCAGTCCTATTTTTTTTTTAATTTCAAAATTATTTTTATTATAAATATGCTTAATCACTTATTGCTGTAATTTCAAACAATATTAATATATATCCTAGCACACCGATATACTCCAATTCGTCTTTGTTAAAAATTATTGCGATGATAGATTAATCGCCAACAGAAATACTGACTAAACTGAATAGCTTCTTCATCGTTTCTTCATTGATAATATTCTTTGAATAATCGAAAAGAATCGGTCCATCTGGCGTATCCATTGTCAAACTGCAAAATCATTCCCATAAAATCTACTTCCCAGCTCCATATTTTTAATGCTTCCAACTAACTAACCTATACTTTTGGAACCGTTGTGGATCTTGATTAAACAAATCAGCCATTTTCAGATATTTACATTCTGATTCAAAATGCTGCTGAAGCTGTACGAATGAAGGATCCTTGAGAAGTGACATCCGATTTGCGGTATGACGATTGCCTATAAACCACTTTGTATAATTTCTTTAAATTGTTTCATTTATTAAACGCAAAATGACAGATGGAGATCAAAAAATCGTCGATGTCTATCTTAGGCACAATGGTATAGCGATTAGTGTAAGGATCACTCATATCTATAAGTGTACTTCAACAATTACCGTCAAAAAGTATTTCGCATCACAAAAGCTAATGTCATAAGCTTTTATGAATTTCCTTACCTTAATAATTCCTCTTTTATAATTAACTGTTATCCACCACTAGTACCTCTTGACCTATCTATCGTCTCTATATAGCGAGGTCTATTTTCCGTTCGACATGAACGTGATCAATTTTTTAAATATTACATTCACTATTATCACTGCCAAAAATTCGCTTCCATCGTATAACTCAAACTCATTGCCAAGCTAACAAACTAGCAATATTTTTCCTGTATCATTCATCATTTCGTTTATTCCTCAATCCCTTTTTTCTAACCACAAATGAAGGATTTCACATAGTGGCCCCTGTGAGATATGTAACATAAAATAAAGCCCATATTTTAGAGCTAAACTCAAATGGTCGCAACAACTTTGATTGACAGAAGATAAAACAATCATGTCACTAATCTGACTAAGCCTAATAACCAACTCATTCTTCTAGCTACCATTCTTAAAATGCATGCAACGTGGCGAAATATCTCGACACTAAAATCGATTCATTGTGTTGCGGTGCAACGCGTAACAAAGTACAGCACTCACTGGCTGCTGCCTTCTCTCACACTAATTTACTATTGCATCATTTAATTGTGTTCGGTTGCTACTTTCAATGCTATCATTTCCTTCAATTAATACAATCTTTAAAGTTGAATAGTGCATTAATTCAAGTGTTACGTGAAGTGAAATTTGAATTCGCAAAAAATATACAGCAAGTTACTTCACATCCTAAGTTATTGCAGATTTAAATGAATACTACAAGAAAATTAGTCCTCTTTCACAAATATTACAAATGTCTGATGTACTATAAAAATGATAGCATCGATACATTAATTTCATTATCAAAGCTAAATCATGACGTACTACTTGTTCCCTTGAGTATTTGCGACACCAAAGACAACATCGTAATCATCTGTGACAACGTCGTTTTAGTGCTTGAGGTTGAAGTTATAGTTAGCTCCGTTCGTCCTAACACTCACAGCAGATAGATACAACAAGCTGATTTGACTCAATCTAATCGCTCCCACTTGCCCCAGCCGCCGCTTAGTTTTTTATTTTTATAAATGTGAGGAACATTAGATAATAGTAAGTTATGAAATTTGCATAAAACCAATATCGTTAATTCCAGCTCATTCCGTTATCAAATTTCATGCTTAAACAAATACCTAATCGAACTGAGAAGAAAACGCTTAAATGCTAACCTCAATGGAATAAAGTGCTGTAAGCTAGCTAGTCACCAAACCCTAAATTCAATAGTGAAACAAATATTCCTGAAAGGGAGTTTTATATTTGGATACTTTGTAACGTCCGAATAATCTCGTTGAACATGTATGCATCATCTTAATACTAAATTGAATTCAATTCACTCAGCAAAATTCAAGAAGAAAAACACTTGAAAATGCTGCGTATGTATCAAACTCAATTGTGTTCCTTTTTACATAAATTCGATTTATCATTGCATTTTAACATTGCACCCGACAACAACATTTAAAAAACAATGAAAAACAAAGAGCAATGAACTTCGAATTATGTTCATCACAGATCGCTAACAAATGAACAAACAATTTAGGAATCTCATATTACTAACTCACTCTATGTAAGTTTCCAACTATGATATTATTCATTTCGAGGACAGGTATATTTGAAACAATAACCACTCTTACCTAGCCCGCGTCACATACAGCTCATATAACCTATGGGATTTAAACAATGCCTCACACCTAAGACCGAACAACTTACTGCTTTCATTCTTTAAGGCAGATGCTATCCATTACAAGTTAGAAAATCTTTCTTGCTAAAGTAACAGCAAAATAGCTTATCGCAGTTGTTGCTGGAAAAGTTAAAGCTCGGTTTGCCTAGCAAACATAAAAGAGTCATCAAAATCAGTGCAATATTTACATCGTGCTGTTGTTGAACCGTATGGAAGACACGTATGTCCTATACATTCGCAACAACCCGTATGAAACCACCGGAGCATCGATGCACCAAGAATCTATAAGACAAGTTTAAATTTGTGCAGATAGAACAAAGGATCATGAAAAAAAAAACTCACCAAACATTGTCGACTGCACTGTTTATGTGACATGCACTTGTCAAGATAAACTACCGTGCAATTCGTTTCTCGGTGAGTCCTCTCCAGCATTTTCATATTTTGACCTGCATTTTTTCATGACTTTTGGCGATTGTAGAGTTCAATAGTGTCAATAAATAAGGGAGAAAAAGTAATGTCACAACACATAATTGCAACAGTGCAGGAATATACCTCTGCGATCAAACGAGTATTCGCGCAAGGCTGGAAATGTGTATGTTGTGCCAACCTTATTCACTCTAAAAAAAAATTAACCATTCAAGATTGTCAATAAAAGTTGACATGTAAGATGAAATAACAAAAATTACCGCATATAAGTTATCTTTTACACAATGCAACATGCAACAATTAAACATATAAAAATTTTGGAAGCAAATAAGGTAGTTCATTTATGGTATATAAATTTCAAAATGCATTTTGAAAAGAACATACAGTGCGACCTTGTCGAAAACAATAATATCTTCATCATCCTGATCGAATCGATCAACATAACTGTTTAAATGCAATGCCTCTTTGTTTGGATTACAGAGTCCTGCAATACGAAGTGAACAAGATTGAAGTATAATTGTGAAAATCCAAACTTTTCCACTGTTTTATTTTGGGTAATGAACATCGAATGGTCGCCATCGAATCGATCGCTTTTCTACTGATCTATTATCTATTATTTATACAAAAAGGAAACAGATGAGATGAAATGAACAGTAATGATTAAAAAATCGAATGTCATTAACTAGGCTCTTGATAACACAGTTTTGTCAATACTATGCATTGCGGAATTTATTGTATAATTCGTTGAATTCTGACTTGGAATATTTGACACAGTAAGAAATTATATGCCACTCATTCGTTGATATCAATTATATAGCATTTATTCAGTGATATCTTTTGATAAATAACAAGAAAGATGACATACCGACACAAGCGCAACATTGCATGTACTGCTTATCAAGGCACTGAATGCATTCATTGCAACAGGAGCAGTTGTTATGCAAAATACTGTCACGATTGATGGAACAGTTGCAAGCTTTCAGCAGCATACACTTACTTACTCGAGGACCACATTCTGTCTCGTTACAGTCAAATGCTGCTTGTAAAAGATTCTGCAGAAGTGTACATAACACCAGCAGCAGCACCCATCCGATAATATTTGCTACCATTTCATTCTGAATTACATTATTCTGATCAATGAAATATGTTGAGCAAATATTCAGGTTGCCCATAATCGTTCTCATACTTCATAACAAGAACAGTATTTTTTACCCCTAACCTAAATATAACTTTGCCTCATAGAGTGGAATAAAATAAAATATCTGCACTTCAATGTGATAATCTGCACACCCTGTCGGAGGCCAATGGTCGTTGACTTTACTCGACATAGAGCACCTGATTGAAGATAAAGTGCTGCTGAACACCCTGTCCGTTCCGGTAAGTTACAAGTAATATCGGCAAAACTTACTTTAACTTATCCTCATTCCCTTTAACTTAACTCTCCCTAACTTATAACTTATCCTTCTCTCTAACTTATAACTTGCTCGTTAATCTCTCTAACTCTTACTTAACTTTCCCTAACTTACTTAATTCCTTAGAAGAATCAATGGATGAATGTGAACATTGAAAGATAAAAATGGTTAGCGTATAGTAAACTGATAGGCACTGTATCTGCCAATAACAGTAACTGTGAATGGGAGTGTTCGGAACAGGAGAGTGCAAAGATGCTCGACGTATCACAAATAATATGCTGCCAGAGAAGAAAGATAGCGAATCAGACAGAAAACAAATTGTCGTGCTACTTTGATCGTTTAATTGACTTGGGTGCGTATGTGTACACGTACGTTTACTATACTTGTGAATGTGTGGTGTATAGTAAGTGTGAATTAGGGAATCGGACTGTTCGTAAGTGGGTCTAAATAGTTGGCAGCGTTAAAGGGTGAGAAATGATGAAATTCGAACAATTCCAATGCTTCTAGATCGTTGAGATTTTATACAGAAGCAATTACTTAGATTTGAAGAGCCAGTGGAGATTGATTCTCGATAGAGAAATCAAGCGGTCACTATGATACTTTATCAAACATAATCTGGCCATCATATTTTTCACACAGAAGCAATGACCATCTATCCAAGCCATCTCTTCCGGATATGAGATATGTTTACTTCGGATCATTCAGTTGTTATTTAAACATTTACATCTATTCTGTTTTTGCATGAGATAGGAAAAGTTAATTAATTGTTCGTTCTCGATGTATTGCAGTGTGGCGTAGAAAAAAAGCTTAACTACTTAATGAGTGTGAGAAGTAAAAAATTATGACTCAATTGAGAATGCATTAGGAAAACAGTGAAACAATATCACATCACAGTTTAGTCAATGTTGTAATTAGATGGTTCTAAACTTTCCATGATCTTTCGCCTGAATTAGATGAAAACTCAATATAAAGGAAGATATCAGACTTGAGAAGTTTCCGACATTATATTTTAGGAGATCGCCGCTTTTTATCAGTGTTTCCAGATTAAAATGTAACCACTCGATTATCATTTTGCCTGCTTAAATCTCTTTCTTTTTTTGTGACTTGTCTCATCTTAGGATAAGATCGGACTTGTCTTTGTTTTATTTACAAATATCCCAGTTATTATTTTAACATTTAATAGCGGAAAGCATTAAATATTAGTTTTATGCTTATAATAGAGAAATAATTTTTTTCCTAATATACACGCAGTTCGTCATATGTTTGTCTATTCGAAATGAAGCAACATTTAGCAAAAGGAGAGAAGAGGGAAGTGCAAAGAAATTGGGAAGGATGAGATCAATTTGGTTAAAAGATAACATTACTGTGGATATCAAGATGACAGCAATAAATATCGGTTTCATATTTATCCTTACCCAAATATTTTTAAAACATGATTTTTGAAGTAACCAGGATAACTTTCTATTTTCTGATTTGTTGTTAAGAAACCTGAGCATTTCCTATTGGCTTTCAAAGCGCTTTGAGAGATGTGCGTATTTAACGTAATGAGTTCGGAGTCTGTTGAGCATACTTAATCTTCATCAGAATTGGGACATTAATTTGTCGTGCTACCGAGATAATCTATCTTACAGTAGTTATAGGCGCCATCATCGAAGATAAGGATTCGCATCCCTTGTGAGGGCAAGTAGGGGATGGAAGGGTTAAATGAGATTACGATCCGACATAGAATGGAAGAGGGATGGATATCATCTAACCACTGAACAGCTGTCTTTTTTTTGTTCTAGTTTCGTACATTTAAATTTCTACTGCACTGTTTGAGCTTCTCTTTTCAACAGTCGAAAATTTACATTATTACGGAAATGCTAGCCCCATGAAACATTAGGGCTGCATTATCATTTTAAAGTTCTGTGGAGAGATAAACTGTTTGAAAAATTTGTAGTGTCGAGCAAATGTCGTTGACAGTGGGTTGACTCATCAGGTGAGTGATGTGATCGGATTGTTGCCGAGATCACTCGTATATGCGATACTGGGGATTGCATAATAGAAAAAGTAGATAAACGTGCCACTTTCCCAAAATTCTACTGGGCATGAAGACAAACACATTAACACTGAGCATCAAAGTAGCAGAAACTCATTGCTATTTTTGTCTTCACCCCATACACTTTCAGAATCCGTCGGAATTGTTTCTTTTCATGTACTTGAAATTGATTTGAAGTCGCCATTCTTTGTTTTCAAGAACCCCAAAATTTAGTTTTTTTATGATCGCCATGTCTCCCTTTTCTCTTGCTTCTTTTTCAATGATTTTTCTGCTGCTTATCTGATAACTTTCTCTTTGATTTGTTTTCTATAAAACACCTGTAGATTTGACAAAGGAGAGACTCACCTCAATACAAAACTCATTCTGATATCTGATACACTATTCCTTACCTTGAAAGAGAGGAACTCTATATAAAAAGCAAACTCAATATCAAGCTGAAATAAATCAATATACCTATCAGTGCACTTTTAATTCCTTGGTATTACTTACCAAAATCCATTTCGTTGCCATAACTGAAATTTCTAGTTAAACATCTTTTGGTTTTGTCGTTCAAAAAAGATTCGATGACAGCAGTTTAAAGTTTCATCTATCTAGATATGAACGGATTTCTCCAATTTTGGAAAGGGAAAATGCCAGCAAACACAGCAAAAGGATAATAAGATGTGGACAGATAACAGCCGAAAAAATAAGCAAGATGTGGACAGACAATTCTTTTATCAGACCATTGTCCCTAGTTCTTGGGTCATTGTTTATGAAGGAAATGTAGGTGCAGTATCGCTTCCATGGCAGTATGTTGTAATGTGTTATTCTTATAATGAATTAAATTGTTACTTTCTAAAAAATTAATCGCTTACTCCGATATGCCTGCTGTTCGGAATGTTGTTGGAAAGTAATATATGGTAGGAGAGAATGGCGCAGAAAATTCTAATTTTCTATGTGTTATATTTTTCTTCATCAGAATTTACCCTTGATATATGTAAAAGATTTCGAGCAATTAATGAAACATTTAAATGACAAAATGGTTGAAAATTATTCAGGTCTGATTAAGGGATAGCAACGGTTGATTTCCTATAAGAAAGCTATCATTTGGATGCAAAATTATTTTAAGAACACCAGAAGGTATATTGCAGAGAGGTATATTATTAATAATAATCCGTGCTATAAAGCATTTAAAATGAAATGAAGTGATATGCTAGTTTAGATAAAATAGCTTTTCAGGAAAGAAGTAATAATATATCTGTCCAATTGCCAGTTACTGCTACAGGAGCCAATGAGATAAGGCTACCACTTTCCATTTCCAAAAAAAATACAACTTGTTATTGTTACTATTACGAACTTTGTTTAAACCCCACTCACAATACTTGCGACATTCTTTTCAACACTTCTTTCATCTATATTTCGGTCTCTTTCCTTTCCATTAATTTACATTTTTTGCGATTGTAAAGGCAAAAATATTTTTCAGGGGAGCGTTGTAACGTGATATTCACGGGCTCAATGAAAATGAGATATTCATAGAATTGTCTAACTTCTTTGATTCAGTTTTTTTCCAATGAAATTGAGAGTTGGAATTTATTGAATATCAGAATAATTTGTTCTCAGTAAAGTCGGTTAGCTCACCTGAGTTACATTTTCAAATTTTAACAATCAACCAAAAAATTAGACTTGTAATCATTTTCTAAAATAAAATCAAAGTTATGCTTCTCTCTTATTAATGTTTCAGACCATTTTAACTTATTAATTTCTTGTGTTTGTTCAAATTTGAGATTACCTTTAATGTTATAGTCAAAAGCATTTCGTCAAAAGTGTTCTTTGTTTCTTCTTTTAATACACTTTCTCTCCTACCAAATATCAGTGTATCAGTCTCATCAAATGAAGCTCATAATCCATATCAGTATTCAGTTAAGATTGAGCTTGAGTGCACAGATGCTCATAGCAATTTGTCATCTTAATGGTCCCTCATCATTGTTAAATGTGATTTCATTCTCTTTGTGCAATATTATTTCATTTTTAAAAAACAAGTATGAATTTTAAAAACTGTAACAGAAAAGAGGAGGACGGGGAACGGGAACTAGGGAAAGGAGACGAGTGGATAAGCATGTCACAGCTAAATATTTCGCAGCGTTTCATTATCTTAAACGATGGATTGCTTTTGAGAGTTTACGTCCAGATAAGTTAAATGTTGTTATGCGCGCAGTTGTAGTCATATGTCTTGTAATTTCATGATAATTTTTGTCTACAGTGCCAACTGACTGGGATGAAACCATATGAAACTGGTTCTGAGAAACATATGCAACAAAAAATTCAATTATTCATTATTGTTTTGGTGGACAACATCATTTAGTGACATTATCGTTGTTTGTACGATAAAGTCATACATGGGAGGTGATGAGGCAACTTGTTATGGATACTATTGGAGAAAGAAGAGAGAGTTTGTTCCTTTCAAGGTCTTCAGGAAATGATTCGCAATGAAAATTCAAATTTTCAAGAAAAAGAAATCTATCATTTGTAGTTCCAAATTTAGGAATTCAGTAGGTCCATCTCTCATATCTTTAAAGAGTCCCGAATTAGGTAGTTTGAGTGCCCGTTCGTAGATTAATGGTAATGGGTACGAAGAGTGAGTATGGAGATGGTGGTTCATCGGGTGAATATTCTTCACAGAATAACTGTTGTATTTGGTCTACCACATGTGCCTCCATTGGTCAGACAATTAGCTGCTTCTAATTATTAATTGGCCGAAGCTCTCCCAATCTTTATGCAACAACTTATTCCCCACTATTGTTTTTGCTTAGAAGATTATCGAAATTTTATAAGAAAGTAAGATAAGAGTAAGAAGTAAGAAACTTTTATATGTAAGAAACTTAGAAACTTTATAAGAGTAAGAAACGGATTTTATCAGTACCAATTCCCTTAAACATGATATATATATATATATATATCCATGAATATAGGGATAGTAGGATTTGCAGAACCGTTAGTATTCAGAGCACTCTGACTTGTCTTGAGAGGAATTTTTAGATAATTTAAACATGTGGCCGATCCCAGGGAAGTGGTTTATCGCTGTAAGAATAATAGCTTGACCATAGCTGAGAGAAATATTATCAGCAAGGAACAACTACACAGGATAGTGATATGGTAGTACTTAGGTGATAGGTTGCCCGTTATTGGTGAGACTAAAAATTCGATTTTGACGTTGCAAATTTAGACTTGCAAAGCAGTAAGAATGGAGTGATGTACTGTGGACCAACATTAATCACTCTGACGGATTACGTATTTATATTGTTTCATCAATTTCCTTTTCGATTTTTTTCTTTTAATATAATGCCAGCAAACCAATCACTATATATGGTAGCTTAATTGTGATGATATTTTTGAATTTTAAAATGAAAGGGGGAGATATAGGTTGATGTGAGCAATAGGAGGTATAAGAGGGTCCGCAAAAGGTCCAAAGGAAAGGAGATAGATGGAGAAGAATCGGCAAGGGGTATCCATTTGTGGTCTATTGAGGTTCCCGCCAAACAAACCTCTCCCCTTCCTCTAGCCTTCACTATTATATGTGTACCGGAGGAGGGTGACAGGTCGGAGCTTTTGGAGGGCCCTATAAACGACCCCTCCACCTCACATTTTGAATGGACACCACAGCTGTTTCCCTTCCCGCCCGCCTTTCTCCCTCCATCCTGTTGACATTTCATCCCCCTCTGGTAACTTCATCTTTTCATTCATTCATTCTTGCCGCAGACTTAACTTCCAGCGTGCCATCTCTCTATTCATTGGGACCACACCTCTAAGGTCTTTACTTAAACAAAGCATACAACCTAGAGGTCACTAGTGAGTCAACAGCGTCTATATCTTAGCACATCTGTCTCTGACAAAGATATCAAACTGGAGAGATCAAGGATGGGATAAAGCCTCTATTTTCAGTCTAAGTGAATAACAAACAATCCCGAAGTACCAGGCAAGCAGTCAGAAAGCATCAAGAAGTAACTTCTAGGAAATTATCTCATGGAAATCTCCTAGAAGTTATTTTTCGGGAAATTGTAACAAAAAGAACATTTGAATATCGCCAATAGCATGAAAGTTAGATTAGTGGAGAAGTGAAAGGGTGGCAACAATAGATGTGTACCTTCTGACATATATTTTGAATCAAGCTTTCTCTATATATTATCATATGCTAAATTGTGTTTTTTAATTACATTCATCATTCTTGCGATACTCATTGAGTACCGCAGTGCTTCATTCTAGGCAGATGCTCTACCCAAGCTATAAATTGTCCAGTAGCAAATTTTAACATCTCAGAAGTGTTAAATTAAATTCTCTTCTCTCAACTCGTAGCTGCCCTAATGTCGCATACTGAGGGGACGACATACCTGAAGCCTGAAGGAGAATATGTGATAGTAGTGAAAATGAATGCAATGTGTTCTCTTTTCCAGAAGATGAAATAGAGATAGGCCAGAGAGTATGGAGCTGAGGAGAAATCCTAATGCCAGTCATCCCATGCGTACAACTCCTCCAAACACACGTAAAAGTTTCAGGACTGACGTCTTTCTTACTTAGACGTCAAAGCTTACCTATATGCATGTATGTATCCGTATGTCCGTTTTCTCGGGGTGTGCGTTCCTTTCTCTCGATGTATAAAGAACTGTATAAAGAACAAAGCACGTCCCTTCCTCCTCCTCTTTCCTGACCATTTATTCAGCTGGTTATAGCATAGCTCACTTGTTTGTCTCTAGTTTTCTTTTTTTTTCACTACGGACTCTCTGTGATGCATTTTGCCATCTGTGCTTTCACTTGAACACAACAATGAAGCGGTACTTTTTTTCTTCTCTTGCAATATTTGAAGTAAGAGAGCGAAAGACGAGCTGGTCTAAGGGAGGTTTTTCTATGTGTGTCTGCTTTGTTGCTAGTATTGGTTGTGACTCTGGAGAACTGATCCGATCCGTACTTAACTGAACGGAATGGACTGGACTGACCGAATGAAGACAGTTTTATGGAGAGGAAGGCATGAATTGTGGGGCAGTGTTTATTGTAAGGCAGTTATAATGTTGCAGGCATCTTTCAGGAGAAAGAAGCAACAGTGTAGGCCACACAGACATCATTTTGGGAACTATCCTGGCTTGACCACGGTTACCACCATCATCATAGTATTACGGATCGAATGAGCCAAGAGGGTCGGTTGGCTGCCGGCCCTGGTTATCCTTCTAATTCCCTCTCGTTATTGTTATTCGTTTCTTGCTGTTATCGCCATTTGGTTCTTACTGCTATCATTAATACTGTTGCTCATATACCCATCGGTGTT
The DNA here is from genome assembly GCA_916381525.1 of Cercopithifilaria johnstoni. Lineage (NCBI taxonomy): Eukaryota > Metazoa > Nematoda > Chromadorea > Rhabditida > Onchocercidae > Cercopithifilaria > Cercopithifilaria johnstoni. The sequence goes on from CAKAEH010001503.1 coordinate 18,204, forward strand.
ATTGTTGGTCGCATATTGTCCGACAATCTTTCCAGTAGACATCCCACAGGGAGTCACCGCTATGAGTAGCGCTGCTGACGATGGCGCCGATGAAGTGAAGGTATTCCGCAGGTTTGTAAAATTTCACTCCAAAACTACGTTGGCCATGACTAGATATTACAAGAAACTGTATTGTTCATTTCTTGTAACTTTTCTTCTATGTCTTCCTTCTTTACAGTGTTCTGTGCTTCCGAAAACCATAAGATTTTAAACAGGGAAGATCCGACAGGTGAGTGAAGGGAGGGAGAGCGAAGCGAGGAAGAGTATGTTCATGAGAAGAGCCGTTTTTGTCGGTCTCCGATATTGCTTCTTTATTTACTTTTCCTTCTCCTCTATGTTTGCTTTTTCACTTTCTGAAAGTGTAAAGGTATGCATGAAAACCAGCTTCAACATTTTTGTGGAACCTGTTTTATCGGGCCTGTTCAGAAATATTCCTTGGGAAGGTTGCGTATAAATGGTCAAGCTAGGTTTAACTACTCGTGAACTAGAATGATACTTTAATGCATCATTCTCGTGTATCACAGTTCTACTGTCATTTTCTATATCGCTCTCGGCGAATGTATCAGTTATGTCTTTTTCATGTTCATATGAAATACGTCGAAGATGACTGTTAAAACCATATTTTTGTTTGAAGTTCATTTAGGATCTATGACCATCGTTACTGCTTTTTTTACTAAAGTACACACATCCGAGAAAATTTCTACAAGAGCTTTTCATTATTACCAAAAAATTTTTATGAGCAATATCTTTATAATTGCAAAGGTTTATCAATGCTTTCACACTTCTGACACATCATTTATGGCTATTAGACTAAAGCAAGCTGCAGTGTGTTTCTTCTTTTTATGATGTGTAAATCGCACTTTTTATACCCAGTGAAAGTATGCTGTTTGAGCGTTTCACAAAATTTTCATGCAGCAGAAACAAATGAGGAAACGTGCATCTTTTATTCCATAGTTTTTCTAGTCAAGATTGTTTGTAAGACTTTTTTGAAGAATAATCAGTGCAACTTAAAGGCAATGTGACACGCTTCTAGCTTTTTTTGTTTATTTTGTTTATTAAGAAACAAACCCTGTTGAAAACTCTATACCAAATTCTAGAATAATATTCTTCGCCACATCGTATATTCTTCATTATTTATTAGTTTATCCCGAGATTTGGCATCAGATCTTTACATAGTTACATGATATTAAACAACAAGTGAAATTGATTAGCTCTTATACATCTGCAAAATTAGAAGCCAAGGGTACAATATGATAATAATGTGCTATCACACAAGGTAAAAAACTGTTAGATATGCTTAGTGTTATTTTTAGGAGCTACTCAAAATCAAAGTAAGGTTTTTTGCCAAAAGCAAAAACTAATTGAGAATTGCTATAAATGTGTTTTGTAGGAATGATGCGGATGACGTGGAAACGGCGCAGTCGTCGCATCAGTTAACAGAGGACAAAAAAGATGTGGCCCTGGAGACAGAACTAGAAACAAGGACGCCATCATCCTCTATTATCGGTTTGACTTTTCTTAAAGCAGTAATTATTCATTTTACCACCAGCAAGCAACCACCATCATTAATCAACGGAATATCTAGAAACTTCATCTGGTTTACGAAGAATCAAGCCTACATTTATAAGTACAGTTAAATCACATAATATCACTTCAAGTCTGAATAGGAAACGTCTTGAGCGTTTTTTTTGGTATTATAGCTAAAAATTAATGTATGCTATTCCTGAATGTTATATAATTTAAAATCGATCTATTTTTTCTCCAGTTGTGGAATAGGTGCCTGTTCGGTTTGTTGACCAAACACAAGTAACAGACTCCTGCGTATTTCGTTTTTCCTTTTATTGCTTATATAATTTGATTCAATTTATTATGGTAAATTCTTAGATAGTTTCGGGTTGAGATTGCTTTAAATCAGGAACTTTATTTTAAATAACGAATGATATGGCTTGAAATTAAAGGAGTTAAATGGAAGGTATAATGAAGATTATCTGGTACGTTGTCTCTAGAATAAATGTTTACGTTCTATCCACTTTTGCCTGTTTCATTGAACTCTGTATCAGATAATTGCAATCTGACGGAAATGTTGATTTTCCAGCACAATTTGTTTATTCATGTTTTTGCTTCTTATTGATACTTTGCTCCCATGTGATGTTACATGATCAATCAGTGCGTTCGCAGTTACTATCTCTAGCCATCGCACATTGCATTCATCCCAAGAAGTTGCTTCATAGTTTGGAGAAGAGGCAATTTTTGTAATAACTGTGCGTAATGTTTGCACCATATCTCATCTCTCTTTTCGTGCTCCATATCCATTTGGTTCTTATATGTTCAGGAGTTGTTAGCATCACAGCTGCTAGTCTTTTCATTCTATTTTATCTATCGTTTCCCTTTCGTGCATATATTAACAACCGTACGTTTTGAGCTGTATTATGTAAGCGGTTCGCTGCTTCGTTTTTAAGTGAATAGGTAGACATCATATGGAAAGTGGTAATTGTGGGATAGTAATATGATGATAGTGGAAAGGGAAGAGTGATAACGAGTAACAATGATGATACTACTATGGTAGTAGAGAGATCATAATATTAAAAAATAGAGAAGCAAGAAAAATTTACCTAAAATGGTAATAAAGAATAGAATAAGATATAAAAGTCGGCGTAAGGTTTGAAACAAAATTTTTATGAAGGCGATAAATTAGAACTCATAATTCAACGAATTTAACACGGTTGTTATATCCTGTTTAGTAGACTGTAGTTCGTCTCCATGAAAAATCAGTAGCTTTTTTGAGCATGCACATTTTCTTTTCTACAATCATTTGTTTTGACTATATAACGTTATTAAAACTCATTTTTATTTAGCCCAATTCTCATAGTAGTATTATAAAAGATTATTTAAAAAATGGAAGATTAGAGAGAGAGCCACGGAGGGAAATGAGATGGGAAAGAGTTGAGAAAATAAATTGAAGATAGTGCTTGTAATCTGTACATCTTGATCCATTGATGAAGGATTTTTCGTTTTTATTTTTCTAACTTTAATCGCAAATAGACCGCATTTCTTTTTAGAAAATGGGATATTGATGTTTCCTTTTGCTTCTTGCATACTTTCCACATATGGCTTTTGCACACTGAAAAACCTCGTTGTGGTAATTTATCTTGTAGTACGTGTGAGGTGTATGAGTCGAAATATGAAATAAGCCATAATATACAAAAAATATTATCAATTTTTCTTGAAATGTTAAGGATTTGCATGACACATTATTTCTTATTTAGCGACATTATCATCAACCTTCCTTCGCGTTTCACCATCCCTCATTTTTAAATAAAGAACGGATTGTGAGCTATAAAAGAAAAAAAAAACAGATCATGAGAAGCAGATTTTCCGTATGTTACTTCATTTAATTTCTCTATGATGGTCGCATTTTATCATCTCTTGCGTATTCTTCCTGAAGAATTTCTGTTAACTCGTTTTGATAACAGTACTCTTTCTGACTGTTTTGATTATCAATTTTTCTTAAGAACTTTCATCATGAGACCGGAAATGAACTGTGTATCTTGAACGTCATACTACTTTTAAGTTTTACACATCCTTACAATCCGGATTGTTGATAACCTCAGAAACAAATTAAAAAATGGTTTATTGTTTGGCATCCTGTGCTTGCTTTATTAGATCACACGAAGTTTATATTCCTTTCAGGTTCGAAGCCTGGTGCTTTCGTGAAGCCATCGCCGACTTTTCCAGCTTTTTCAGCTGCCACTCTTTCTCCAACTTATGGGCCACTGCCACTGTTTTATCCGTTCTTCCTACCGGTGAGGTTTACTCTGTCATTCTACTTTGATATTTTTAATAGAATTTGATTTTCACTCGATGGAATGAAACTTTTCTAAAGAATAAACCGATATACTGAGATTTACTTATGTAGAAATCTGAATTGATGTTCTATTAAGGCGTAAAGGAGGGAAAGAAAATGAAACCAAACTGGAGTGCGTTTAATCTTAGATGGGTGTTGAGGGATGCTTTGTTGTGTTTAAGAAAGTATAAATTATTTCGAATATCTCAACTAACTAGAAATAAGCAAGGGAAGGAGATAAACTAAAAGACTGAAGAACTGGCAATTAATAATCTGAATGTGCTTAAACTCAAAAACGTTTTCCAAAAAATGTGTGGAAAGAATGAAATGTGCGGTGTGGTCCCCGCTTTGAAAATGAGCTAAAAAGGACTCCTTGGATGATTGATGCACGTCGATTATGTATAGTCTCGGGCTTTTGGAAGGCTGAGTTATGAGTTAAGATTTACTCCGAAACAGCAGAATGATTGATTCTACGGCAGCAAGGACTGAAAGCATATGAGAGAGAGCCTGAAAACGAAGAATGCCTAAATCTGGCTTTGCTCCACTCTGTTTCTCTTGATTAAATGCACCAATTTTCGAAATTTACTACCGCTTTGACTAACCTCTGGTGGATTTATATCATTCTTGATTGATGCACTGGAATATAAGCTTCGTTATATCGGAATATCAGAACGGATCAGAGTCTCTGTCCTTTTCTCCTGCTTCCCTGGTTTTGCTTTCTCCCATATGTTAGGCTGATTCAAGTTCGTCCTTATTAGTCATCATGCTGTTATGTCAAAAAATCTAGGTATCTCTAAGTAATTTCAAATAAAGGGGTGAGAAATTAGCTCAGGCTGTGGTTATCTCAAATGATCTACAAACTAACTTCAAAGGATTTTTCGAGAAAAGTATGCGATCGCGAAGCAAGGAGCTGTTATGATATCGATAATTTCCATAAGTTCTCTTATCATCAAGCATGGCAGCTATGAGCTATGATGATGTAATGTTATAAAATGTTTTCTGGACGGGCCTTTGAATTGAGCAAAACAAAATTGATGGATTGAAACAAAGATAGCCTTTATTTTCTCAAGGCAAAAAGAATGTTTCAGAACAAGCATCTGTTTCTGTATAATCTTATTTGGACAGGGTGAAGAGTGGTACACAAGATAAAATCAATCCTTTAATTGAAAGTGGAAATCCTCCAAATGAGAAAAGAAGTTATAAAACTGTAGTAATGCATGAAATAGAGATTTTCTTTCATCATCGTTTCATTTTCAAATTTTATACGCTGGACAGGAAACATAGAGGTACATTAGAGAAAAATTTCGAAAAATTGAAAACAAAGTAGGAATGAAAAAGCAGTATCAAAGAATTGAATCATCCAAGATAGGTGCTTTCCGAAGAATCAAAATGGAATAGAAACGGCGTGGGGAAGGAAGGGAAAGCATTCGGAAAAAACAAACAAACAATAAGACCTTAAAGCTGAAGCATTTAATGCGTAAATGAACGGTAACTCTAACTGAATTACTTTAAATGTATATTCAATCAATTTTAGTGTTTGATTCTCATATATATATTTAGTCATCCTGTGTCTGATAGGTCTTGCATTTCCATAAAAATATACTTTCGTATATCTTAACTATACAATAAACTTGTTTACACAGTCGGATTGCTATTTAATTATTTACTTAAAAAAATATAGATTATGTCTGTTCCAGCACCTTTTATTTCTGTCTAAAATTTCACTCGTCGGTACATAACATCGAGTCAGAAGTTTTAGTGCCATTGGAAATTTATTGACAGTACTATTCGAACTGAGGATAAGAGATGACTACTGAATGGAATTGGATTTAGTGGAAATGGTAAATCAAACGTAAATAAATATTTGAATTTAAGTATTGATAAGGAAAGAACTTCCGCATTTTTTTTCAAAAAAAGTGTAAAGAATTCAAAATTACAAAAGAGTGAATTATGTTAAAATATGCAATTAGCTGTAGTTGGACAATTACGAGCAAATGTATTGATATCATGCGTCAGGGATTGCTCATGGATATTCATAGGAATCTTCGCTTATTTGGATACATTTTTCAAGAATTATGAAGCATAATTGATATCCCCATCTTAGACCAAGAGCTACGACATTGACTACATCGCAAGTGATTGCTGTAGTAGTTGTACGCTTCCGGTGTGAAAAGGATGAGAATACGAAAATGTAGTAGCTTTTTCATGTGATTATTGAAAAGGGATCGATGAACATGTGACGCTAATAATCAGTAGACTTAGATCATTTTAATCATTCTCGAGTCTTCCAATTACAACTAATAAGTTAGTGGAGAGGGTTAAATTCCAGAGCGAAGTGATTGATTGTAATAATGGTGGCGTCATGTTATTCAATATATTACCATCTTCGCATATCGGAAAAGATTTGGAACTTGATTTAAGTCTTACTATCTTGAAATTGAGAATTAGTGATGAGGGAAGAATGGGCGTTATTGAAAATGGTGTGGATCTTCGTATGTTTGACTTCTCTCGATAACTGATAGTAAATTATCTGATACACCGTATAATTTTAAGCAATACTAGGGAATGAACTACATGTTGCACTTTTGAATCATTTCTAATTTAATCACCATAAAAATAATCGCTATTGGATTGAGAAAGGTTTGTGAACTTCAGAATCAGGCTCCGTATGGTTTGCCGTTCGGAAGAATGCCGAGCGGACCGATGGATGCTCGTTCAATGTCACCGACCTATGCGGCATTCGTCATGCAGCAGGCAGCTCAGACTATGTCACCGACCTTTGAAATGTATAGGAATTTCCCTTTTGGACCTGCTTCTCCAAGTTCCCTATTCCAGGTTTGTGTATTTTTTTTAGATAGCTAACATTTTTTAATGATTTACAATCCTTTTGCGATTAATGAACTGGAGACGTTACGTAGTTAAGCAGACTTATTGCTGAGGTTCTTAGTGGTTGGAGAGAGGTATTTTGGAAGAGGTGCGAGGTGCAGAGCATATTGCCATATTGGCATGCGTCTATTGAAGGGTAGTGGAGTGGGTGCGGCTACCCCCAAGGGTAACCCGTTGGCGGCAGCTACAATGATGCGCAATATGCAGAATGCGGCTGCAGCGGCCGCAACATCTCCGCATCCACTGAATTCAATAAACCAAATGCGATTACCTCAGATGGGTTCACCGATCACCTCCATGGCCAGTAACTTAGCGCAGCAACCGAGCAGTAATTCACGTGGCAACAGTAACAGTACCAAGACTGTGAAGAACGAAAGCAAGCCGCCTAAAGTTAAGGTAGGTGTTATTTCAGCTTACTTGTTTCCAGCCTGTTTATAATTGTTTCTTTCATTTGCTCTTACGATGGAACTGGCTTCGCGCTGATTTGAAGCTCGTCATTCGTAGGGCATCAAACGAGCCAATTAACGCTTGTTTATTTTTTTCATATCAGCGAGTTTTGGATGAGTGCTTCTTGTGGCGCTTATGAAGACTCATATACAAGATTTTAATTTATATATTTAACAATTTACGAATTCTGATTTTTATAGGAACAGCATATCAAAAAACCATTGAATGCATTTATGTGGTTCATGAAGGAAAATAGGCCTAAATTGATGGAAGAACTAGACTATAAAGAAAGACAAAGTGCTGAATTGAACAAGGTTATTCATATAGCTCAGGATAAATTTATTTGATCTAGAACTGAAGTACATAGAGTATTAAATTTCATTTACAATTTTTTTAATCGGATTTATGATTTTTATTGAGACGAAGCATTATGTTCAGAAATATTACAGGAACTTGGTAGGAGATGGCACGATTTACCAAAAGAAGAACAACAAAGGTATTATGAGCTTGCTAAGACAGATCGCGAACAGCATATGCAGAAGTATCCTGGGTGGTCGGCTCGTGAAAATTATGCCATCAATAAGAAGAAAAAGCGGAAACGTGACAAATCTGTTGGTAGGTGAACTGCATCAAATACATCTTACGGATGCCCACTCATCATCCTACAGGTGTTTAGAATCCAATTTATCCATCTTTTAATGGCCAGAATTTGCAGATAATGGCGAACAAAAGAAATGCCGGGCTCGATTTGGTGTTGTAAATCAGGATCAATGGTGCAAGCACTGTAAGAGGAAAAAGAGATGCCTTTGGTATCGAGAGGTAAACTGAGCTTTAACTTTCATTCAGTGGACTTTAGGTTATTTAGGTACGGAAATGGTCTCTTCCAAGCAAAGGATAAAGGAGACCGTTTGGCAATATTAGATATCGATCAGTTCCTATTTGTCTTTGTACATATTTAGGCGTCTTCACCAGTTGGTGTGGTTTCCTCGACAACGCCAGGAACCCCTGGTACTCCGTCTTCATTGTCTGGACCAGCTGCGGGTGGTGCATTGAGCGGTCGTGATACTGATTCAGAGAATGATATGGACGCTGCTGCTGCTGCCGCCGCCGCTGCTGAAAGATCTCGGTCAATGTTAAACCAGGTACCGAACGAGCAGCAGACCACTCCTCTTATTTGCCAGTAGTTCCTTTTTGTATATTTACCACTCCAGGCTGTTATTGGCATCTATTCTTTGTTCATTCGGGATCCGAAAAATTTCTTTGCAATGTCATCCGCACTCCTATTGAATAGTTATTCGCTCTTTGTAGCACTATACCTTCACATCGCAAAAGCATCGCGAAACGAAATAGGTCAGATTGTCATGAAGATCGACTTATAATCGTTTTCTAATCCATAATGAACGACGCGAAGGAATATAAGTGAAAGAACAGGATGAAATAGCCGATGTTAGCGTTGGAGCAATCAGAAACATTTGAGAATTGAAAAGAATATTGTTGCTTATTGTTAGCCTTAGTTTATATGCTTGTGCTCGTTCTAATAATCGTCGTTGGTACACGGTCTTCAAAGTTTGCCTTAAATTCTTTATTGATGCAATCATCATTCAGTGCGCCAATTGCTCTTTATTTGCAGATAATAACGTATTGTATAGTTAGCGCCGCCTTTTGTCGTGAGGCTTTAGGATGCCTATTTGATTTTTGGAGAATATTCTAATTGGATTATGTGAGAACATCTATTCCTATTCTGAGGGAAGAATACATTTCACATCGGCCTGATGACTGCAAATGCCTGATTCCGTAGTTACCCCAATAATTATATAAAATGAAACATTTTGAGGATAGGATATCTACATTTATTTTCATGATATCCAGATACAAGGAGCAGCAACAAAATGAAGCTATAATGATATTTCACGACGAAAATGGCAGTAGCTTCCTTCTTCGCTATAAAAACAGGGTCCCTTTTGCATATGAATACATCTTTCATTGTTCTTGTTATCGTTATTATTATCATCATTATTACTATTATGATCGTTATGGTTATATTTACAATTAAGATTTTGATTTCTATTCTTATTGTTATCTCATTTATGTATAATCCTCGTCTTTTCGTTCCCGTCTTGCATTTCAGATTGTGGTCGGTCAAAGTCCCACCCTTGGTGACTGACATGGCTGACAACTTCATGCATTATTACATTGTAGAGAATTTAAGAGCAAATTCGATTGCATTTACCTTTGAAAAAAGTCGACTTTTGTTGTCTGGTAATCAAAGTTGAGCTTTGACAGGTCAAGTTGCAGTTCTCACTGAAATAATGCGGGAAGCTTCGATTTGCGCTGTATTCCCATTGACGTTTTTGTTATGGCAATTTCTGGTATTTTGCGCATTTATCACTATGTAGACAATACATCGGAACAACTTTTCTTCGGCTGACTTTAAGATTTGACCGGCATCTGTTTGGATCGTTATTAAACTTCATTAGTCACAGGATTAAGTGTGTACACAATCGATAGGGGAAGGAAACTGCAATTTGAAACTTTCTGTCAGCTGTTTTTAGGACACTATTTTCTCAAATGCAAATGATATTTCTTTTTTAGACAATAAATATGTGTCATTCTGGAGCTTGGTCGCACGAAGCTTAGGAATAAAAGATGAAAAGCATTTCGCAGATGGAGGAAGGGCTAAGGTCCCTGCCACTAAGATATATATATGTAAACGGCACATGCCAAGACGAAAGTCCATCGCTTGGAAAATACGGTTTTAAAACAAGACCCGACGATCAACCCGTTGAAGTGTTGATAAACAAGTTAGGTTAGTCAGGGTCTCATAAGGACAGTGCGCTCCCAATTAGAACTGTTTGGGGCTAATTCCTCGCTTTCCTGTTCAATTCCTTTCCTTTGATTTTCTCGGTAAAGTCATGGACTTCAGCTCCATAAAAGAATAATTTTGATCGGGGAATGAATTCTCATACATATTTGGCTTTTCATAATGTAGCACTCTGAAAAATATGAAAGAAAATGAACTAGCGCTGTAGCCGTACATACAAAGATGTATATCACGTTATGTAATGCTGCAGGGGTCACATTGTTTTTCATGCTGATCAAGCATGGAAAATTGCTAGGAGAACAAGATGATACTTGTGAACTCTGACCCTCTTTATTTCTCGTCAATAAATTATTAAATAACTACATAACAGTGACTAAAGTAATAAATAATAAAGATCGAATCGTAGTGCAAAGACATTTCCCAAATCCTATTCAGTACATTAAGTTAAAGCTACACCTTTTCAAAAATATCACACCCGTTTTAATGGACCAAGCCAAACATATTTCTCGGAAATATCTGGTATGATATTCTTCGTGGTAAATTAGTTTTAAATCTTTTCTGTCACGAAAATACTTCATCCTCAGTTTCTCACAGCTTAGTTTGAGTTTTTCAAGAACGTCTCACAATATGCTCCTAGACCACACCAATCACCTCCATATAACATAAAGATAAACCAAAGACTTTCCTTTTCCTTTAGCCGCTAAAATTTTGCTCGCAAACAGTAAAGAATTTGAAACAAAAAGGAAAAATATAAGTAAAACAAGGAGCGAAAATTATAGAAAAAAGATGGCCCGAGATTGCAAAAACATGATTATACAACAAAACGAAAAAAATTTGAATATGTATGACGACACTAAGCTGATACGAAAAGAAAATTATCAATCACATTGAGAGTTTTGACCGCGTATGAAATTTTTATACAAAGACAGAGATAGCTAACTATTCAGACAATTATCACCATACAACATAAATAATTATACCTTCGCTAAAAGTAACTATCAATTTCATGCACACATAAACAAACAATAATACATTAAACAACAGACACACAATAAGGGTAACTTAAATCAGAGAGATGGAAAATGTTCCTACTTCACAGCTCTATTTCCTCAGCTAGATACAAGTATGTAAATAAAGTTCCCAAATTTTCATTCCAATCGAAATAACTCGAAAATTAATCTCCTCAGCTGCAGATTTTAGATTGTGGTAGGTCACTATGGGCACAGGTTACAAAAATAACGTGCAACTATTTGCAAAGTAACTATTTCTGTCAATAAGTAATATAGATTTAAGTACCTCATCACTGGTGTTGATATCCCTCCAACAATACTAATATTTCAGTAAAGGCGAACAACTCGCTTGTAGCCATATAGCACAAAATAACAAAAATGGAAAAGCTGAAGAAGCATAATTCCAGTTTGTTGTTCATTCAGATATCATATATCAGCTCCAACTCCTTACCATTGGTCATCTAAACTTCTTATCAAAGATTGAAGATCATGTATGCTATCCTCTACGAAAATGCTAAAGTAATGAATAACATATACATCCCCATATAGATCCTAAAAAAGTTAATGTCCTTATTTCGCGAATTATTTTTATAGATGAAAAGCGTTAAGAACTCTTATGGGCTGGTCGGAAATGTGGAAATGCGCCCTAAGGAGATGAGCAATATTGCAACACATAATAGTTATCATGTTCGTCCCAGAAACAACAAATTCCCATTTTTACCCTAAAAAAAGCGATTTCCCAGAAAGACTGGACAGAAAGATGCATTAAAAACGATGAATGGAACGATTCTCTTTCCTCTCTGGAAAAAGACCATTGCTAGTACAAAAAGTGTACAGCACGGGAATGATTCAAGATGCTTGTAGCAATCTGAAAATTCATTCATTCATTAAAAACAATAAGTTCAGAAAAAACATTTTACATGAAGCAAACTCTAGAGAAAGAGGCATATAAATGAAAAGAGTTCTGTCATACTTTCCGTCTGTCTCTTGGTGAGGAACATAATACTAAGTCCAGTACAGAAGAAATTGCCATACTTCAATGAAATTGTGCTTCTGTCCTCGTTTGCTGTACGACTTTAAATCAGGATATGATGAGAAACTTTCGGAAATTAATCTCACAATCCCATTAATATGTCGAAATATATATATATATATATAAAATCTGACCTACCCATTATTTTGCTTCAGCGTCTGTGCATAACTTTTCCTTTCTTTCGTTTCTTTCTTTTCTTCTCTTTTACCGGCGGCTACTGAACTGAATGTTGGTTTACTCCGCGATTTTGATTCTTTTACCTCCACCACTGGAGATATTTCTTCAGAAAGGCAAGGAAACGCACCCTGAAACATATATCTGTCATTTATTTCCCCTCCCCACTTTGTGAAAGAACAACTGAAGTTTAATCAATGGTATCAGTAGATCCTTATGGGCTTTATAAGCGCAGCATAGCATATAAAATAACCTCTTCGAAGCTGTATTCCGTATCAACTGTTTTACGAGAACTGCTTCTTTCCAGTTTGGAATCATCATCACTGGCTATTTTTGAACAACACTGTTGCTCTTCACTTTTCTTGCCTTCTTTTGACGGCAGACAAATTACCGGAGGGCATAATACACTTTTATTATTCCCAGGCGGAATTCCAGGTGACGGAATATCCCTTTGCTTACGACGTTGTCGTGTCTGCATACTCCTAAAAATAATCAGCTAAAAATAAAGAGATGAACAAGGCTGTCAAGAGATGCAACCCACAATTTTTTATGATTAGGAACCTCATCCCATCAGAAATTCATTGAACTCCCAACAATTCTTCGTGATTATCACTTAACATGCAAAGCGTTACCGGCCGCTTGATTGATCATGGTCATAGCGTTGCTGTATGTTATCGTTTTGATTAATCTTCTGCGATTCAACTGGTGTTCTACTCCGCACTGGGCCTGTAATAGTTTTTTTCAACTGGTATCTTATTGTCGTAACAGTTTTGTAACAAAATCTTCGCATAAATGAATAAAATAAATATTCAATGAAAAACCGACCAGAATAAAAATTATTAAGACGATTCTGTCGGCCACGAGGACGAACAAAGGTTAGAGGATCGTTATTTCTATCTCGATAACCATCACGATGAGTATCATTATGATTTTTGTTTCGTCGACCTCCTCCGTGTTGGTAATTATTACTTGTACTAAAATCACGATGATCGCTAGTGGACACTCGCTGATTATATACGAAACCAGCTCGCGCTCTAGAACTGGAACCTAGAATGTGGTTGAATATAGTGGCATAATATAACTTTTCTCCTATCAGAATAATTGAGCGATCGACAGACACGAGTAATGAAGACGAAACAAACCTCGATAACTGTTTACTCCAGCAGTGCCAACACCTCGCAACCGATGGTGGTTGGCACTTCGATTAATTACACCGACAGTAGAGGTGACATGAACAACCGTTGTACCAGGCTTGAAAGTTGCACATGGTACGTACCCGTAACTGGCCAGAATTTGGCCCAAATCGAAACTCTCTGTAATAATAAATACCAATCTTATTCCCGTCTCAGCAGAAGCGAAGTTTAGAAAGGTAAAAAGAACATAGACAAATACCGGATGAACATGGTGAAGGAGTAGGCACGACTGGAACAGACACAGTGGGGTCGCCCGAAATTTCCGATGGTACAGCAGATGGAGATCGATCCGGAATCAAGTTCAATGGTTCTGAATATGGTGCGCCACCTGTTTTTATTCGTGCCTAAAACTAGTGATGCATAAAGAATAAGCTATAGCATACAAGACTTCTAATCAGATAACAAGTGCTTATGAACTACTTTTAGTAATGATGGAATTACAACTTGGATCAACAAAGAAATGCTTAGTTCGTTTAACTTATAAATATACATTATATAGTTACATATAAATCGGTTGAGTCATGATTTTTGCTGGATGAAATACACCACAATCATGATTCCTCCGACTGTGTAAAGAACTCATTTGGATGAAGATTACTTGGCAGTGAAGCCAAAAATTACGACTCAACCGATTAAAAAGCCTGTTGTCTCCTGATGGACTTATTCTATTGCTAAAGGATTATTTTAAATTTTGAAACTCTCTAATTTATAAAGCAAAATTCTACGTTTAAAAACACAGCTTTCACCATTCCAGTATTACTTATACTCAAAACTGCAATATTCTACCAATGCAGAGAATATTCTAGAGAGTATAAATTTTTACAATACAAATCTGCTATCAAACAATAGCTTGTGATATACTTACACAAATTGGTTTATTGTTGAAAGTTTTGCCAAGATTCTGCAAGTGCAAGAATGCACGTTCCGTAGCTTCTTCCGACTCGAATGTCACATACCAGCTATTATTAAGGCCGTATTGTAGGCTCAGATATGGTGGCCCACCAGTGAACATTGATGCTACCTCCTGAATTCTCACAGCAATCAGTTTCAGTGCACTAATAAAATCCTTTTATTCTCTATAAATTTTTGAGAAAAATCACCAGAATTATTCTTTTTGAGATTTATATGGTTAAAGCACTAGATGAAGAACTGAATGCACATGCTAATCTTCCATGGCATAAAACAACAAATACAGCACAAATTTTGTGTAACGCTTATAAATAATATAAAGTGAAAAATATAAAATTAAAAAAAAAAAGGCAAGTATAGTAAAGCGTTGATATGAGTCAGTAATGCATGGAGGAAAGAAAAACATCTCAACCAAATTCGTTAGTTACCTAACCTACAATAAGAGATAGATTAGATATTTAACAAAAACAGAAGTACTTTTTCATCAGTGGATTCAGGTATTTCACGCAGAATAATAGTACACCGTTTTGAAACGGCTCGTACCCGTTGTCCTTTTTCGTCGACCTGTACCTGAGATGACTCTGCAAACAATAATACATTATGTCAGTATATCCCAATGACCAGCAAAAGTACAGCTTAGCACTGCATACAAAAAAAAAAAGAAAAAGATTGGTTTTTTGAATACCAACTTTTAACCGTTCTTTGCGATAACCACTGCAGCAAATTCAATAAAAACTATAGTTCAGCATCACTGGAAAGCCATCAACCCCGATTACTCCGTTAATTTTACTTCCCATTTTAACAATTTTACGGATGAGTTAGAAATGGATAAAAAAAGTTAACACAATGATTTGAATAAGAAAAGAACCTCGCAACACTTTAACAACCAAATTGTAATCATTCGTGAGTCGTTTAACTTTTGGAAAGCTAGCAATAATTCGTATTGGTACATATTGATCGTTGTCCATCTGACACCGTAGAAACCTATCAGTCATTAAATTTTCTCTGAAAACAGAACCTGAAGATTAGAAGTGTTTTAAAATAATCGTTTTGCGGCATTTATAAATTATACTGATAATCATTCCTCTCATCTTGTAATGAGAAGTGACTTACCTTGAAAAATAATATTCCAGCTGAGCTTTAAGCTGCTGTTTAATTTGTTCAGGAGATTGGGACATGGCTGCGGTTGAAATTATTTGCTGAGCCGGTGGAGCCGCCCCTACTAGTGATGGCGGAGGTGGAGGTGGTGGTGGTGGCGCAGAAAATGTTGCAGAGATACTCATCGGCATTTGCATGAGCGGCGGGTCCGATACAGCCAGAAGTTGATTCTCGCATTCCGCTGTAAACCACCAAGGTAGCATTGGTGTAGGAGGTGTGTCGCACTCACCAGATGGCACCATCATGTCGTCCAACATACGATCGATACTATTAGAATTCACCTAAAACTTAATTTGTTGAACTACTTCGATAAATTTGGTTTGCTGGAAATAGTTTGAATACAAATTAATTAGTACTTTGTATTTCAATATCATCCAGTGGAACTGAAAGATGAACTCAACCTAGCAAATCCTCTTATACTAATCAAAACTATTCTACCTTTCTAATTTCGATTTTTCCGACGAAGTAAAGTGGAAGCTACTCTACTCGCTGGCTGATTTGCATTTTTAAAAGAGCAGAGTAAATTTCCCACTGACAGCTGCCCACTATTCTTACAAGAGTTAAACAAATCCAAAACATTTAATTGCGATGATTATACTTTTTTAACGTCTTTTCAACAGAAATTTGATTGTTCCCCTAAAAGTTTGCTTTAAAAGAGGCATATTCCAAACCTTAAGTTACGAAAGCACCTAGTAGAAAGGTAACTGATATTATTATTATTATTATTACTATTATTATTATCGTAGTAGAACATAAATTTCTCAAGAATAAAGAAGTTACAAACTATTTGTTGTCAATATCCTAAGGAGCATAATAGATATAATAAAACATCTATTACCTCCCATCATATTAACAGTATAATTGCTTATTCTAACGACAGCAGGATCATTTTCTACAGTTGCAAGCAAGATTCAACTTTGAAAGTTTGAGAATCGAAATTAACATAACCAATATGCTAATTCCAAGAAATGTATGCAATGAAGAAGTTAACAGTTACACAACTCCGAACTCTTAAAGTAGAAAAAAACCATCCAGCTTATTATATCTGCAAGAAAAGATACACAAAGAAACAGAGTGAAAAGGAATGAAAAAAACAACAAAATTCAAAAAAAGCTTGATGAAGCTCAAAAATAAAGTAGCCAAACTGAGTCAGATAATATCCAAGGTCTTGCTTGTCATAATATTAGTATTATATTTATGCATCCTAACGTCTACTTTCACAGATTAGCAACCACCAGTGTGTTAAATGCGATTATTAATTTATACTTCTGATTCAATAAGGTTCACTTAACTAATGCTCGCTGTCGTCCATCATTTGCCTTAACTTATCATGTATGGACTGCGATATTTTTGTTCATATCTTCTATTCTAGTAGAGTGGCTTCCCTATTCCATTTATACTTCTTATTTCTTCCTTTTTTGACTTACAACAGAAAAAAAAACAAAATTTTAAAATATTCTCCATTATCCAGATAGCAATAATTCCAAGAAATACGGGTCGTTTTCGAAAGGTTGATTGTATGTGATTATTTATTCCTTCATAACTTCCGGATTTCGAAGGGTTGACCAGATTATCCGCTCAATACTTCCGGATTTTATAGATGAACCAGATTATTCCTTCAGTATTTTCGGATTCTATAAGTGAACCAGGATCCCCCTCAATACTTTCGGATCCCGTGCACAAACCAAGAATACAAGACATGGATTGCAATTGTAATGTAAAACAATCATAAAGTCCACCTATATCTGCTTAACTACATCTAAAAAGACATATTTATGCACGTAGTGCACGTTTGATGAAAGTACAACAAAGATATAAAAGAAGATCAAACCCGTTGGATGATATAACAACGAGGTGATGTCTCGGTGCACATAAAGAATGCGCCTGGTTCTCCTTGTTCATTGATAACAGCCATCTTTCAGACCATAATTGACGTTAAGCTAATTACTGCAACTGATGGCTGTTGTCGAGATAATAGTACAATTGCTGTTGATGTCGCTGTTGTTCGCTGAGCAATAATTGGATGAATTTAGCGTGCAAAAAGGAAAAAACTGTGAGAGGGGTAACAAATAATTCTGATAATGATGATACTTTCAATGATACCGATGATAATGAGCAATTAAACAACAATTGTATCATCCTGTAAATATCACCACTGGTTTACTGTCACAACGATGAGGTCATTAGGATCATGTAATACGAGTCACAATAACGCAAATTATCCTCAAACTTAGTACCACCTGTAGCATTAGTTAAATCAAAATCAAATCTAATTTCACACATTATATTCAATTTACCACTAATCATATATCATTTACATACAATGATGCAATATGTAAATTATGCCGCTCAGTGAAATGGTAGTATCAAGAGGGCAGAGTGCATACATATGCACTGTGCAAATGTGGATCAACAGTGAAACACGATTGTGCACTGTAGACTTGAAGAGGACAGTAATAAGAGGGAAAGAAAGAGAGAAAGGGAGAAAAGAGAGAGACTAACGAAACTGAGAGGGAGAACCCTCAGCATACCGAATAAAGATTTTCTCTAATATACAAGTAGGGTCAAAGGTCAAATTTCTTTTTCTGGCTCGCTAGCTGACTAGAATACGCGATTTTCCCCTGCTACGTTGATCGATTAACTCTCCCACGCACTTGATGCTTTTTATGATTGATATCAGCGACAAAAGGTCATTTAATGGTTTTCTTAACCTTCTGTATTCTCTTAATTTGCGTATTTTTTGAATGATTGATATTCATGAATGCTAATGAATTTAAATTAGATATGGAACACATGCACTTAAACACATTGCAAGCTTGAGGAGCGAGAAAAACACAAAATTTCATGAGCAAGTGGAAAGAATATGTCGCGATTCAGGAAGCAGGCGAGGCAAAATATAGGTACCACGAATATGCAATGAGATTGATAATGGGAAGAGCGAACCAGCTGACAATGTATCACTGATCGAATCACCATTATCATCATCATCATTCACACCCATCTCCGATCCTTTTGAGCAACTGCCGACGATATATGATACATCTGAAATATTACACAAAAAGAGGTGCGCAGATTAGAAGGCTATTATCACATGCAAGTAAATAACGTTCACCGATAAATGGGAGGACACGCATATATCCATTCATCCACCCACACACCCACGCTCGCCCGCATACATGCACATTCACGTGCACATATCCAGATGCATACGCGCGCATATGCCCGCAAACACACATACCCACTCCCGCATGCACTTGCATACGCGCGCACCACATATGGAGCACTAATCTACGCACTAAGCAATACATATATCCTTGCATGCACGCCTGCTTATAAGGACAAAATTAATATGAAATATTATGATGCCAAGAAGTGCTGGTAAAGGTAAATGCCTAAGATTATACATACATCAATTACATTTCCGCTCTTGTCAGGGACAGTTATCTATGTGGAAGAGAGAGAGAAGAGTGACCTGCTGTTTGAGAGATATTAATGATATTGATAGAATCAGTAATATTAATATTAGGCATATATAATAATAATAATGTACAATCATGTGGAGTGAAGAGAGCAAAGCGGAGGAACTGGTCTAAACTACCAACGGCTTACATAACGGACATCGCCTGCGACAATGACAACGACGACAACAGAAACCTCCTCATATGGGTAGCGTCGCAAAAGATGCCTTGTGAGAGGATGGTAGGGATGCTTGCTGCATGCCGCCCGTGTACACCTCTACCTCTTCCACCCCACTCTTCCCCCTCCCCTCTCCCCTCATCTATATATGTTTGGGAATGAATGATACCGATTGGAATATAAAGGCGACGACCGATGGTATTTATTGTCATTGAGCAGAGAGTTGTGGGATACTCTGACAATGAGGCGACCAAAGCGATGTTGAGGAAAAAGATGAGCGGAAAAGATAAAAGGAGGCAGTGAAATCATTAGCACGAAAGAGGGAAAACTTTGTCAAATAAACAAGAGGACAAAAATTAATCACTTTATCATAATCATTCATCTATATACTGATATATCCTATCTATCATACTGCACTCCCAATTATATCCCATATCTTTCATAAATTTGACTATTCCAAATTGTGCATTTACTGCGCTAATCTTCTTGTCTTTTTTTAGTAATGCGAAAATGTGGTTTTCCGAACTTGCACTTTGCACTCTTTTGCCTTATAAGAGGTGCAGTGTGGTTTTACTCATTACAACTGGTTGTAATACTATTCATAACATCTATTTCCTGTTAACCTTAATCATACCGATTGTAATCTATCGTTGGTACCATCTGCGCTCCTTTTCTCCCTCTCTGTCTCTCTCTCCATCTCTCTTAATCGATCTTTCTCTTCTTAATGTTGCAAAAATTAAAAATGTAAAAGAGATAACCCTGCAAAAGAGACAAATTCGAGGATATAGAAAGGGGGCTATTGCAGATGAATGGGCACGTGACGGAAGGACCCGTCAGTTGTCGATGATCATCGATCTCGATAAAGGGTGCTGAAATGAATGCCGAAGAATTCTGCAAGAAAGTATCGAAAAATTCACCTGTTTCTCAGAGCCATACCCTTTTGCAACTGTTATTGCCCAGAAAATTGTATTGATTCCATGCACCTTTAAATCTAAATTTCCAAGATAAGAAATAAGTCTAAAAGGATGCATACCCTTTCTAAGGTAAGTGACACAAATCCGTAAACCCATTTTATATTTATCATCAAATCAGAAGACGTAATTCCGATTCTAAAAGAGCAACACAGCATTCAATTGTATTCAACGCTGGCTGCAGCATCACGTCATAGGAAAGAGAGATATTGTTGACGTTGCGTTGATATGGAAAAGGTGTTTTCCATCCCCATAAGACAAGACGGCCTTTCTAACAGCCTTTACTCACTGCATCCAATGAATACGGCTGTCGTTAAGATTTTATTCTGCCCACTTTTCCACTCCACCCTCAAGTTTTTTTGCACACCTGTAAATAGCTTTTGTAAGCATAAAAGTATATCTATATGGATCACATATATATATATATATATATACATACATACAAAATAGGTGCGGTGAGTGAGTTAAAAAATCTAAAAAAACCTTACGCATCGAGAATATATGGTTAAGCTACTTGATATTTCTTTGCATCTGCAGTCCATCTACACTCTTCCTCTGCTTCACTTAGTTTCTGAAAGCAATTTTAAACTTTGTGAACGAAAATTCGATCTGACGCAGTTCACGTAAGTTACTGTTCAGTTTATTTCTTTCTAAGACTTGCTAATATTATTAAAACTTATCAGTCATTCTCTCTAAATGAGAATATCTGTAAATAGATGGATGGGACTACTTTATGTACGACATCATCATTTGTATTCCCAAAGTTAGCGGTCTTGCACTGAATATTCTGTTACTTTGCCCAGTGCATTTTACAGAATAGAGGGATAATACAAATGATGTCATACATAAAATTTATTTCAATTAAATAGTGATTAGCAGAAGGATCGATGAATATTTTATTCATAGCAACTTTATAATAGAAAATTTGAATAACTGACTGATGTTGTTTGTTATCTCAGAGTCGAAAAGCGATTTCTCTAAAAAAGAAAAAATCAAAAACGATATATTTATCAAGTGTGATTGATTAGATGCATAACTGTTACCGATGAAATCGATCGAACACATTATAAATCAATCAACTAATCAGTTTCTATTCTTTTATCCTTAATTAAGAGTAAGAAGAAAAGTAGCAAGAATGAAAGCTACTAATATAATACAAACAAATTATTGCCTACCATCACATCATATCATCAATTTCATGGACGTAACTGTTGAATTTGATGGATTGCTCCAGGTGACTATGAATGAAATGAAAAGAAACAAAAGAAGGTAGGAAGTTAAAAATGAATTTTGAAAGAAGAAAGTGGAAATTATTTTTCTTCTTCTTCTTTAGGAAATTAAATTATTCTTCTTGTAGCATTTTAGTAAGCTGAAATTTCATTTACATTATTTTATCATTGAACGTAAAATAATGATGATCGA
This sequence comes from Cercopithifilaria johnstoni, assembly GCA_916381525.1. NCBI lineage: Eukaryota > Metazoa > Nematoda > Chromadorea > Rhabditida > Onchocercidae > Cercopithifilaria > Cercopithifilaria johnstoni. Next base: position 39,747 of record CAKAEH010001503.1, read on the forward strand.
TTATACTAATAATATATTTTCATTCTAATAAGAATATGTCAGCTATTAAGATATTCGATATTTCCTTCCCCAACTACTAATGATGATGACGATGATGATAAACAACATTTTTCCGGAGTTGACAGCATTCAGCCATTTTAATCCATCTTACACATTAAACCATAATGTGATATTCTTTAAATAAATTCACTACTTTACAAATTAATGAATTATTTGATAAATGATTTTGTTAATGTTCAGCATTTAAATTTTCATCCAATTGACACCTTTTTTTGTATCTCATTGATTAATGGTAAAAGTTAGATTAGATGATTGGGTGATGAAGATAAGGTGATATATCCTTAGAAAGGATGTATAATAGCAGTATAAGGAAAGAAGAAATGAAATAACATAAATATCCTATAATGAAATGAATGAACAATGTTATAGTATCAGCTATTTATAAATTCAAACAAATAAATTGATGATATGAAGAGAATAAGACATTTAATAGGATCTATCATATCCTAACATCTGCTACAAATTACAATCTATCCTTTTCTTAATTAGCAAAACGTTACTTTAGGGGTTGTAACGAACAAGAACATTAATCTCAAGGCATAACTTCTCTTTCTATTCTAAGCCTTTCTTTGTTTTTAATCCTCTCTATCAAAGTTAAAGAAGCTCCAGTGGCTAATACAAGCTAATTACGAATTAAGAAAAGAAAGAAATACATAATGTCCAGTTCGTTCGTTAAAAGCCATTTCCTAGAATACTCCTTTATAATAAATAAGCGTTTTTCTTCCCAGGCCTATCCTATCCTATACCAAACTGCACTCCCTTTTATCAGACCTACAGCACATACATACATACATACATGTCCATACATACATATGCTTGAAACTATCCACACCACATGAACATACATATATGAACGGTTGTAATATGCGTATTCACATGGACACACATACACACATACATACACACATAGACCATAGACACATATACACGCACGCTCACATACGCATACACAAACATACACATATACATACACGTATGGCCTCAGTTTGCATTTCAGTTTGGAGTCTTTAAGCAACTGGGCCCGACCTCTTGTTTCCTGCTTATTAACTGTGAAGTATACTTAAAGATATTTTGAAGAGGAAGGAAGAGAAGTGCATTTGGTCATGAGGTCACGTAAACTTTATCGTACCATCTGAAATATCTGATTACAGTAGTAAATAAGATGAGACCTGAAATGTGGCGTTGTCGACTTGCTACAGTCTCTTAATGAATTTTATAAAATGGACATGTTACTGCCTTTCCTTATTGTAACCTTGCAGCTATGAGAGTCGGAATTTTGAAAATAGAATCGTACCAAATGATACGAACCATACAAGTTTATGGTCATTATTTGATGAATATTTGTTTTACATGCATTCTATCGTCTGGTAGATTTGCAGTTTATCGTATTCCTTTCCTGATACCATATCTGTATTTATCATTTTTAATACATCTAACAAACACTTCAATGGCTAGTTGCCGTTGTGTCCAATTTAATTCTACTGGTATTTTTCAATCACCAGATTTTCCAAAAGCTCCATCATCATCAATACTTCCTCCATTATCCTTGCTTATTCAACACCCTTTTTTATGTTTACTGTATAAATTTATAGCTCCTGATGGATACATTGTTGAAATGACCTTTGATTATTTTCATCTTTCACCACGAATTGACCGGTGAGTGATTAATAAAAGAACTCGTTTTTGCACAGCAGCAATTTAGATGTAATGATTACTTAAGGTTATTTGATGGTACACCGAATGGGTTGATCGATGAACGGACCGCTTATAGCAGTGAATTCTGTGCTAGAGAGGTAATATTATCCGTACCTGTCCTACATTACTTCATTGGTATGGCACCCTCCTATAAGTTACATCTTTTTAAGATCGAAGTTGGACAAACATTCTATTCCTATACGAGATATCTCATATTCCATGTGCAATTATCTGGTAACTCCAAAGGTTTCCATGGTACTTACAATTTTATTCCCAAAGGTTACATTGTTTATATTTATTCCTTTCACTCATTAATCTTGCAGATAGAAAAAAAATTGAATGAAAAAGCAGTTTTGAAGCAGTCATTATTAGCTTTTTCTAATTAATTGATTTATGTTAAGTTGCAATCAAATTTTTAGAACGATTCCGTTCGGATGCCATTGAAATACAACCATGTCGTTTTCGTGTTGATATCTTAGCTGGTAATTTATTCTCACCTAACTATCCATATTTTTATCCTACCACTGCCAATTGTACTTACTATTTGGCACCTCGTTCAGAATTCAATTTGGTGATTTCCTTAGAATATCTTAATTTACGACGTTACACTTGTCATGAAGACTTCATTGACATCTATCAAATGCATCCAAAGGTAAGAAAGGCTATATTCGTTTCATTAATTTTCAAGCATTTTTTATGAATGAAATCTTTCCTAATATACATTTAATGTAAAAATACATAATAATTGAAATTGATTTAAGAGGAAAGATGTAGAAAATTTTGAATTGCTATTGTTTTATGTAAATTTTGAAATTCCCAAACATATCAAAATCCACGATAAAATTAATATCAAAAATATTAAGATTCACCTTGAAAAGCTTTGTTATGATTCAATGCCACCATATCAAATTCAAACGAGGCATGGATATATCATTGAATTTCATGCTGGTAATAATGATGTTATAAAAGTGAGTCAACCATGTATATTCATTTATATTCGCTTAAAATTTTGATGATTAAACATTTTGTCATTTAGAGTCAACCATGCTATCATTTTATTAACAAAAGTCAATAATTGATTTATACTTTTTGAAATTTATTCAAATTTATGAATGTCTATTTTTAATTAAAAAAATTATTATTATACTTAAAGTTTTACTTTACATGACAGTAAAGTAAAGATAGATAGTATCGAATGGAAAATGGTAGGAGAAAAGATATATGAAAATGTTTAAAAACACAAAAAGTTGTTGATGAGAGTTTACAATGAAGAAAAAGTCATTTAAAGATGGATGGAAGAGATTATTAGGAAGGATGATGAAACTGATAAGAATATTTGATAATGGCAATCATGCAAGAGATTTGTTCATGGATAGAAATTTTAAAAATAGTGATTAATAGTGTAGATGATCATGAAACAAAAAAAAAAATCAATTTTAACGTTTATTTAGAGAAAGAGAGGGAGAGAGAGAGAGAGAAAAGGAAAAAGAATAAAAATTCTGATTCATTTAACTGACTGGTATTGAAATCCATAAATATGCAGTATCTGGAATTATACCTATCACTTAATTGTTATTTGGTTAAATATTCAATAACATTCAAATAATTATGAAATAAATTGACGTAATACTTATTTCTTGCCCTATCTTATGATGTATATTAATTAAATTACTAAAATAATCGAAACTATCTTAGTGATCATATTAGTGATGAGATGGAAACTAATGATCATATTTACGTTCATATGATCAATTCTCTTTTCCGCTAAATGTAGCTGGTTTATCAAGCAAATAGGATTATATGGGAAATTGTGATAAATACTAGCTTGATGATAAGAGAGAAAAATAAGGAAGTGAAAAGAATTTTAATGTATTGGTAAAATTTAAAAGAGTGACATCATTTCGGTTTATTTGAAAAAGAAGAAAATATTTCATTCCTATACTTCTTCTAACAATACTTCTTCCTTTGTAACAAATGAAAATAAGGCTTTTCTAAAAGCCTATAGATATGCTTTATTACGCAGAGTTATTAAATTTAACCATTTTAGCAGATAAAATTCATTATTGTTCTCATTCAAATCCATTTCACTAACCTTATATAACATAGAAAGCCTAAAATGAATTAGACCAAATAAAAATTCCCTAATTATATCTTCATCATAATACAGCTTGCAATACAAGAAAATAAGAGATCCTATAATATTTATTATAGATATATTTAGGTGTATTTAGAAATTGGAATATTATTTGAAATCTCATAAAAATAACTCTTTCCAGGCCCGTGGTTTTCATATTTCATTCAAATATTTATCCAAGCAATTATCACAGAATATGCCTGATGAAAGTAACAATCGGTTAGCCAATGCTAATGATCCACATTTGGCTTATTCATCATTTTCCTTGTCTTCCTCTCACCATCCTTCTATGTTTTCTTCAGCTATCATCGATGTTCAAAGTGATGAAATTGGTTCAAGTGAGTAGTTTCCATTAATGCTTCTTGTTATCCATTCATCTTCCAACTCTCCTTAAAATTCATCGATTGCCTCTCTCTCTTTCCCTCCCTCTCTCTCTCTCTCTCCATCTAAAACCAATTCTTTCAAGCATATTTTTAGGCTTCGTAAGAGATATTTTAATGAGTTAAAGGATGAAAAATTGTAAGAAACTTACTGCCTTTTTCCCTACATTATTTATGATGATATTTGGGAATAATGGTAAGTTCATCAGTAATTCTTTTAAAATTATTTTGATCTCTTCATTTACCCTTTAATCCTTTCAAATTCATTATGAGTTAAAATACATCAGATCCATTTTATCATAGAGCAGTCAGTTATTTCAGGAGAACATTGTCAAGTGAGGATCACTTCACCCTCAGTAGTTGATAGCGATTCATCTTTGGCCAGTAGTATCTCAGGTATTCTCAATTCAACACAGTACGTGGATAGCGATGATCCGTTCAAATGTCAATTTATATTTATGGGTAGTGCTACTGAAAGAGTTCAAATTATATTTCTCTCTTTCAGTTTGTATTCACGGATGCCCAATTTGAATAATGTTACCAATAGGTGAGTCGGTAACAAGAAGAATATTGGTACTTCGTTTCTGTTTTGCGATTCCTCTTAATCAATAAGATTGCAGTTGAAATTAAGAAATATAAAAATGAACTATAGATTCTACTGCTCCAATTCCACACTCAAGTTCAAAATAATATCGATTTATTTACCAATATAGATTTGCTTGAATCTACAAACTTTAATTTCATTATCATTTATTACTTTATATCACTGAGTAAACCATCCATTGAGTGGTCCTCAAAAAAAGTAAAACTATAACAGAATATATTCGAAAGGATATTAATAGATTCATATTGATAGCACACTTAGTGAAGCTCCTTAAGCTGATATTTATTGAATAATAGTTTGAAGATGCGATGAAGTGGATCATTTATCAGCTCATGTATTAATTGGTACTCGTATGTCTCGAATCGAAGACTTCTGTGGTAGTGAAACACCTCCTCGATTGATGTCTACCAAAAATCTATTAACTTTGGATTATGTTGTTCGATCTACTCGAGCAACGAGACAAATGATGAGTAGTGCTGAAAAATTTGGATTTGTACTAAAGTACCACTTCCGATCTGATCTAGGCCTATCAGAAATGGATGCCGAAATAAGAAATGATTTGAGTGAGTTTTGTTTTCATCATGAAATTCCTTCTCCTTATTTCGCTTCTACATTTCTCCATATTCTTTTGCTTACTTTTGTCTTCTATATTTCATACTGTCATGTTACATAGCACTTTTATATAAGAGGGATAACGACCAGATAATTAAAATTGATACATTTAACAATTTCTAACATGAAATCATGAAACTATAATATATGAGGAGCGATATTGGTTTTCATTGAGATACAGTAGTCGTTTGCATTTCAGCTTGCCATTATGAGTTTAATTCATCTCAGCGCAGCTCAGGTGATATTTTCTCCCCCAATCATCCAGGATATTATCCTCGCAATACTGATTGCCATTACATATTTCATGGAACTGAAAAACAGGTCGTTGCTATACATTTTGAATACTTTGATGTGGAAGGATTAGCCACGTAAGTCTTCGAGCACCTATTTTTATTACCTCTGACTTTTATATTTTTTAATGAAATTAACAATTGTTCTCGAATACTATTCTTTAGGTGTGATGACAGTACGCATAGTGATTACGTACTGTTCAGCAACTACCAAACTCAGGATCGTACCAATCGCCGCTACTGCGGTCATACTTGTCCAAGGGATCCAATTGTTAGTGAATCGAACTATTTTCGGATGTTGTTTCGCTCTAATGATATTTTTGACGCCACCGGCTTCTATGCTCATTATCAATTTATTACAGAACGTATGTCTTTGACCAAACTATGTTAATTTGAAATAAGTTAAATGTGGTATTCTCAACAAATTCCAGACCCTTTATATCATTCATATTACACGTGCCATTAATTTTGAATTAAATAAGTGATAGAAGAAGCGATACGGAAAAGATTTGCAAAGAGAAAGAATTACGTGATTGTTGATAAAGAAGATAACACGTGGTTTGGAAGTCTGTTGCGTTACACATCGTTTCTGCTAAATTCTATTTTTGAGATTGAAGATACTTCTCAGATATAACAAAGTTCAACAATTCTGTAAATTACAATAAATCTACAATTTGCAAAATAAATTTTGCAGTTGATATCTGCAGCATCAATTCACATTTGAAAACAAACACTCGTTAAACTTAAAGTTTTATCAATGATCAGATTACTGAAAATTTTATTATAATGTTCGAATAATACAATATTTGCTATTTAAGTATGCTCACATGTGGATACCGCATGTACAGAGCGAATTTCATATTCATTTAGTTATTAATGTTTCAGAAATTTCACAAATCAACCGCGTGAAAGTGACCACTAATGCGTGCTCGTTTACAAGATTAGCATTAACTTGGCCAATTGTGCTACTATCTCTGACAATCACTCATAGATGGACTTTATGATTCATGATTTGCAAGAACTTGTGGAATAGAGGACTTCGTACGAAAAACGCTAATCAAAGCTCATATCGATTCTCAGGTCTACCTAATAAATACCGAGTACTTTCCGCAGTAGTGGAAGTACAACACTCTTTACAATGATGCTTCTTGTACATTACTGAATATTGTTACACACTACTCGCTTATTGTATAATATATTTCTCTTCGAATCCTAAAGAGAAGAATTTAGTAGTCAAGCTTAGAGATTCATGTTATTGTTAGTAATCATTTTAAATCTTTATAATCATGCAAAATTACCATCCCGACATATCACCAAATTGAAATCATAGTTATGATAAAGTAATATCATCTTTTGTTATCAACAGATCATGACAAGTACCTTCAATACACTCAAATTCCTCAGCACAATCACGTATCGCCAAACTACACAATCGTCCTTCCACTTTGATGCAGTAACCAGATTGACATATTTCACCAGGTTGACAACTTTTTCCCAAACATTCTGGAATATTAATCATAACAAATTTTTTCTATCTCATTATTGTTAGCATTATTTTCAACATCTGATATCATTATTACCATTTCTTGTGCAACGCCCATCAAGGCAAACATATGGTCTAGGACATTCTCTGTGACACAGCAATCCTTGAAGATGTATACATTGACCCTCTCGACAGGCATGATCTGGTGGACAACGATTGGTGCAAGGATCCAGAATGCATCGTCCTTCTACACAAATTGTATCTATAATAAAAACTTGAAACTTCAGAAGTAACATAAACACTGATGATGATATGCACTCACATGCACTATAGGTACCTCCAAGTTTGTATCTTGAAATTTTGTATTTACTATAAGGTAGTATATGTTTTCTGAGAGTTCTACCATTCTCACTATTAAAGAAATCATCACCATTTTATTGATCTTACCACTTGTCCTAGTTTAGTTAATGCTTAAATGCATTATTGTCCAGTTTCCCTGCGCACTACTCATCACGTAAACTATTTTGCTAATTGATATAAGGATTAAAATTTTGAACTGAAAAGTACTATTTCCAACCGGACTTTTGGATATATGTATAATTGGACAAGCCATTAAGTGATCATACTTCCTTGGCATGGAGTAAAAGTGCAGTCTTGACCGATAGCTGTTTGACATGTACCTTTTAAGCAAAATGAACCCGTTTCACAGCTTACATGTGCACAACCTAAAAAGAACTAAATTGCTTTTCTCAAATTCAAAATTCAAAAAGGAATGAAATTTAAAACCACACCTTTCATCATTTTCAAAATTAATTTTCCCTTCCTAAATTTCATGATAAATTCTTTTTCCTTACACAACATTGTGACAGAATGAACTGTAATACATTCTACTATATAAGCAAATCTTCAAAAAACTGTAGATTGATTCTTTTGATTTAACTAATATTGTAGCCAAAGTATAATAAAAACATATTTGGATCTGAGATACAATGGCCCTGTCGGCAAACTTCACCAGGATCACAATTGCATGGAATTGGATCTCTTAATGATATGCATTTGTTCTGAAAACATTTGAATGTTGGGCCACAATTAAAATGTGTTATACAGAAAGTATTGTTTACTATCAAACAATTCCCATCTTGACATAATTCATTCTCGGTACATTCTATTCCAAGGCATCCTGAAATGAAGATAGGTGTGGTGTTATTCTAAAGCATTCAGAATCTGATATATATATATAATTAATTTATATAATAATAAATAATCAACGAGCAATTTGTTCTCTGTTCAATGTTATTCGCTTTGTTATATTCAGTTGAAAGTAAAGTATTAATAAATCGTTGAGGACAAATAGGAAATTAATTTTAGAAAGATCAAATTTTATGAGTGGAGAAGTAATTCTTATCAATATTATCATATATGATAAAAAGAAGTAGCCAAGGAAACAATTTGCAATTCCTTATTGGCATAAATGAAATTGTATATTAGAGAAAGAATAAAAAGTCTATATAGAGTGATTGATAAGTGATATCATTATGCATAAGTTGACAAAGCTTTAATCTCAAATATTTTTATATCACTATGATTGTTTCAAATAAAATACTTAACTATCTTCAACGCATCGACCATTGACACATTTTGCTTTTAGGCCACAATTAGAAGTTATGGATTTGAAATGATGTTCGGATAATTCAACATTTCGATCGCAAGGTAGACCAGGTGTTGGATAACATCGTCCCTATTATCAGGTACAGTTCGATAATTTAAAAAGTATGAAAAATCTATTGAGAAGATAATATTTAAAATGATTTTATGCCTGAAAATTCTCCAATTATTCATTATTAATTGACCATTCGTTTGGTAATATTTTCATATCATCTTAGTGTAAATGAAAAATTAGATGAATTGAAAAAGTCAGAAATTTACCTTATAGCACCTGAAATTAGCGTTGCATTTCACCTCTTCACAATCATATGGCGCTGTTATATTATTCTCAGAGTAGCATTCATTAGTTACACAATTAAAATTCAATGGACATTCAAATTGGCCAAATATGGGCGGACAAAGCGTTCCAAAGATATCATTTACGATGCATGCTATTAGAATTAGATATAGAAACATCTGAATTCTGAAATTAATTAAGTAATTGAAGTGGTGACATCGAAGTGCAGCATCTGAAAAATTTATCATATTTTTTAAAATGATTGAAGTGCTAATACAAATAAGAGTTAGAGAAGATATGGCACAGATCATAGATGCAAGCCAAAAAAATTGCCAAGGCATTGTTGTCCAAGTTAAAATCAACAATGGATACTATTAGCATGAGTGTTCATTGTTTCATAAAAACAATAGTTATGGAGTTGAAATTTAAATAGTCTAATTAAAGAAATAGATTGATCGGTGTATGGTAGAAATTACTCATTTAAAAAGGAGAAAAAAGCAAAATACATTTTAGTGATACTAAAAATGGTGATAAATATATTGTTGATAACATGGTAATCCTGTAATAAGGAGTTGATTGATAGCTATGTGTAAATACAAGTTTACGAACAATAATATCGAAATGATTTGAAATCTGGTAGTTTATACTTGCTGTATCAAAATAAAAAAAGCAAACAGGATATTTATGATACATTTGTCCTATCGTATTTCTATAACTATTGGTTATGTTTTTACCTTTATCTTAGATAGTACCACATGGTAATACTTTAATGCATAATTAGATTAACATGAAATTCGACAAGGATTTTATTCATTTTAACAATTCCATGGAAATTTTTGTTAAAACTAAATTGGCAACTTTTATTATTTACGATAATAAAGCATTCAGTAGTTGTAGGGATTGATGATAGGATGACTTGCAAAATAGGTTAGATGGTGATAGTTTGATCGCTCTAAATTGATGAAATACTTTGATGCGGAGATCACTTTTAAAATGATTGTGTAATTTGAAAGAATGAAACTAATGAAAATTAATGGCTAACAATTAATGTTGTAAGAAGTTCTGAATTTTGTAATGGAAAAAATTTATAACACTTTGATGAACAAATAAAACAAAATAAAAGTGCTAATTAAAGTACTTTCAAATATTGTATCAAAGTAATGGCTAAAAATTTTTTTAATTTCAAACTTTAAACAAAAAACAAAAATCTGAGGGTTAGATGTAAATTAAATTGGATATCAAACTTTTCAAATTCTAAACATTAATCTATCAGATAGTACTGAAATAGTACCAACAAAATTTAACTCTGAATTAGTTCAAAGCTCAATTGAAAAAGAAAGCTTAAATTAAGAATTTGTAAAGTGATTAAAGCTTGTATATCATATCTGTATAAATTGGAAATTTAGTATTATTATGAAATTAAATGAATTTTTCCTATTATAGCAATCGGTTTTGCCCTTGAAGATAATTGCGAAATAATTAATAGCTTGCAGGAAAGTTTATATACAATTTAAGGCTCTGTTGGAATATATTATTATTATTAGCTATTGAAATGTGCAAAAAGCATTTTTGATCATTTTCAACGATGACGTCATTAAGCATTGAGAAAATAATAATTTCTAAATTTATTATGAAGCTTTATATGCTTCTGATGTAATCAGAAATAATAATTATAGGTGGAAAAATATAGAAATGAAAATAATTAGGCAACGGTTGCTATGGTTGTTGAAAGCGTTTTCATTGTTAGAAAAGTCTTACCTATCTTCTAATCTACGGTATTGTTTGTTCAACTCCTCATCATATCCTTTCTAACTCAATTTTCACTATTCATTTTAAAATTTTATCAATCGAAAAGTGTTTCTTAAAAAAAAAGCTATTTCTTATGGATTCACGAGAAGAGTGTATTATTACATATCTCAATACACATCCAAAATTCCTGGAAAATTATGCTACTGGACCAAACGTATCCAATAAGGTATTCGATCGATGGTGTTCCAGGCGTAATATGAGAGTAAAAAAGGAAGCCTTAAGAGATATGAATGGTCCATGGATGGTAAGTATAATTTGGCATTTCCTTACAGATTGGAAGAATAACCTTTATATTTTAATACACATCTTTATTTAATAAATAGATTTTAAATCATAAACATTTATAAGTAAAATCAATATATAAAGGTAAATGAAACAGGTGAGATATACCTTTCTCTCTTCACCATTCATTAGATTATATTAATAAATGTATTAATATTCATTAAAATAATAAGATATTTGTAAAATGTTTATTAAATTTATTTTACACATCAATTTTCTGGACATTTCAGGCAGATGATCTATCCGATTTCCATAATTTGCTTATCTCCAGTGGTAACAATGTGCCTCTTATTCTATATGAATTAGGCCATGCTTGTGCACAGTTAACTCTTAATAAATTGTTTGATGTGATAATGTATAATAATGATAATGCTTACTTCATCAAGCGAACCGAAACTAATGTTCGATTAAAGCAAGTGACCAAAGTGAAACGACTGCCAATCTACACGAAAAAAGTAGAAGACTACTCGGGAGTCTTACTTGGTTAACTCCTTATTTCTATTTATTATTATTAATTATTCATTATTATTATTATTATTATTATTATTATTATTATTATTATTAACATGGGAAAGTATGATTAAAATCATTGAACTAAAGAATCAAGCAAAATAAACATCATTTGTCGAAGAAATTTGACACAAAAAAAAGAAATAATTCGATTCTTATGGCATGACACTCGGACTGGCCGTTTTTATCAGTCATTCAATAATGTATTACGTAACAGTGGAACTCGAGCGATATCTCTATAGCAACCAGACTTTTGGATTCAATTTTCGATGCCAAAGAGATGCTCTTCCATTGATTGATTTATTTTATTTGCTGAGTTTGAATTTCTTTTTCTTTACTTTTTACATTGTTTAAAGTTGGTTGAAACGTGCTTGCAATCAAAGAAATTTCCATATATGAAGCGGAAATGTACAACTGTGGAATCATCAAAAATTAAAAAAAATCATGAATAATTTAAGTAGTTCGACTTGGTATTCAAATGATGCACTTACGAATTTCAAAAACATTGTCATATTTTCTCGGATAAATTAGATTTTCCAAGAGAGAAATAGACAACGAATGGAGTAGTTGAATAGGATGTAAGCGTGGGATATGGCGTTAAATTGAAAAAATTCTGCCATTCAGACATTCTAAAGATGTTCACGTATCTTTCTCAACTGAATTGTAATTTTGAACAGATTTATTGTGACGGTAACAAAATTTCTAATATTATCCATATTTTCTATGGGTGATGACAATAAAATATTCAAAAGTAAATCAAACTGCATTTTGAAATACTTTGCAAATTGTTTTATAATTGCGAAGAAAATTCATTATGTGCTATTTGATGAGCAATGGACGGTTGTTTTCTTTTCGTTATGTTCATCATGAAACTGTGTGATGCTAATAAACAAGTGATTCAGATACCCATTAGGACCTCCAGTAAGCCATTGGGACGCTTGGATTTGTTGGAATGTGCAGTGCTTGAGCCCACCGAATATGATAAGCACGCAGTCAAAGGTTTATGTCCGCCTCAGCCGACGAAGTTTGTCACTTTCCCCGTTCCTCCTCGTTGTAATTTTATGCAAGGACTTTTCTTCAAAAAATTCCATAGAATCCGAGCATATGAGAGGAGATGACTCATTTTACCACACATTTAAGAGTTTAATATAATTACTACATCTCATGTTTCAGTTTTCATAGTAATGGAAATGTGAGAATTGGATCAAAAAGAGTTGTTTGTGAAATCAATCGTTTACGGAAATCATAAATAAATTCGACTATTCTCCTATACCAATCCAAAACTCATTGATGGAATTACAATGATATTCCTTATAATTGAAAATGATTTCGAGATTTATGTCTTAATTTATAAATTAATGCAAAGTTACAGGATTCTAAAGACATTTGGAATTAAACTGAAGAAATTATATTTTGGAAAATTTCCTTGGTTGATGAGGAAAGACAAGAAGGAAAGGAAAGACTGGTTGATGAAAAAAAGATTCATAATGAAAGCAGTATTTTTGGGAAAACAATCGTTTTATCAATTGCGGTTGCAAAATGTTGATTTCGATTTTGAGCTGATTGAAGGATTATTTTTAATATTAGAATGTCCAATAAAGAGAAAAAAAAAGAAAGTTAAGAAATTTGATTTGTCTATTTGTTTGTCCTAATTGCTCCTAAAACACTTGGCACTTTTCGTGGGGATGCGATTATATATTGGATAATAGTCGAAAAATATCGCAAAATCAAAAAAATACTGATATCTCGAAGTTAATAAAATGAATTTGGACTAATACAAGTTCTTCTTTCTTCAACTTTTTCAATTCTACAGTTGCATGTTTAAGTTAAGCTTGGTGGAGTAAATGAATATTTAATAAATATGTAATTTGAGATACAAGTCTATACATAAAGTTGATTCCTCCGTTTCCACTATGTGCTTGAATCATTTATGATACTTATTTCTGTAGTACCTGCAAAAAACTTGATAAGCTTATGGCTTTTAATTTACTTTTAGTATGATTTCATGCTGGTTCGATTTGAAACAAAGATGTTTAACCTTTTTTAAAAACTTTACTTTTGTAATTCCAGCCAAACATTAAATGGTACCTGGATGGCTCACCAATAATTACTGATTCACGGTTATCTTGGAGGGTCAAGCTCACACCACTGAAATATCTTCAGGTTCACCTTACTTTAAAATACTGAAAAAAAGGTATCATGATAAACTATAAAACCACTTAAATTTCTGAAGTTTTATATCATTTTCTGCAAATTTAAAAATTTCACATTAATGAAAATGGCAATATCTGCAACATTAAATTATGTTAGATTTGGCCGCTAATGGTAACCCGAGATGACGGACGATATGAATGTTTTGTTGATGGCAAATCACATGGTTCTGTCACTCTACATGTCATTACTGTAGCAGTAAGTATGGCATCAAATACTACTGGAAAAAAATTTGGCTTAAATTCTATTTAAAGAACTGCTAAATAATCATGAGTCAAATGACCATTTAGTTTTCAGGAAGGACTTACCCGAGGCACGATTAATTATTTCATAACAATGATGCTCTCCATACCATTCGTTGCATTTGCAATTTTCTATCGGTAATTTTCATTTTGTCGTTTTTAATGCAGTTATATTTATGGTCTTATTTTTAACCAACTATGTTGTTAATCTGTATTTATATTTGAATCATTCAATAGTAGTAGTTCGACTGAATAGCATGCACTATATTTGATTTCTTTTCTTCAAGTTTGTTGCATCCACAGCGTGAAACAATAATGCTGGATAGCTCTGTGACTGATTTTTACGAGAAGATTCTGGATCTTACAACAAAGGAGATGAAGGTGATAATTATGTACTGCGGATTCACACCAATTTTCACTGCACTTTTCCTAAATCTACGAAAATTCTATTAATTTCATGAAATGCGAAAATAATTCCCTTACTTCACAGCGAACTATAAAATGTATAATCGTTTCAGAGTCATATTACTAAAACAATTTATAAAGATCAGGCGGAAATTAAGCAAAAAGAGATAGAATCTAGCTATTCATACAAGGAAACTTTGAATGGTATGTATGATCGTTTGGTGTCAACAATCCTACCACTGCTGCAGGTACTTCTGTTGCATCACTGAATTACTCTACAGTTTTCGTTAGCAGGGGGAAGTATACGAAATAATCGTGATGTGGTAATCACGATTTTGAATGTGGCTGAAATAGATCAACACAAAAATTGCGGTATGAATGAAAAGAAAACGAAACCCAGGCTGCTAAATCACTTGAAATTGTGATGGTTAATCGCGCTATAATAGATTGTTGTACAGTGTTAAATAAACGATATATCCAGGATATTTGGGAAAGTGGAAGAGTAAACGGAATTTAGATTCATCTGGAGCATAGAAGTCAGGAAAAGGAAAAGTTGAGAAATAGGAAAAAGAGCTGTCTTTTTATGGAGGTCCTTACGCTTCTAATATTCACCAAAAATTGAATCTTGCTACACTGTCAGCTGTTTCTCTTTGCACGTCGATCGTTTTTACCGCTAAACCCAAATTAGCTCTTCGCATCATTCAGCAAATTTCTTGCATCATATTGCTAAATTTCTTTAAATATTATATACAAATTTCTTTGTAAAAATGAATAAGAAAGCATTTGACCGAAGCCTTTGAAACAGAAAAACACTATGTAAAACATTGGACATGGTTATCGCTTTGATCATTAAAAAAGCTCTTCAAGAATTCCAAATTCTCCTTTCCACTAATCTTGGATGTTGCTCTTCTAATATCATTCATGCTATTTATATATACTTTCAAAAATTTGACAAAACTGCCATTGGTTAGTTTCCAACCCCCTTTTCCCCTCCCTCTTTCCAAAGAAATGGTTACAACTTCTGTGAAGACAATTATTCGAAGTTCTATTTACTTTAAAGTTTAACGTCTATCGAGTTGACTTCCGTTACACTGTCTTGATTGGATTAACCGTTTTTAATTTGTCTAGTTGAAGACTAAAGGATATCCACTGATCCTCTTCCAAATATCTTGAGCAGTTCCGATTTTAGATTCTAGATGTTTTCTGTTTGATCGAATTGGTAAATACAAAAAAGTAGCCCAATTGATGACTCGGATTGTAGGTAGAGTTGATGATGGGATCCTGCTATTTCCAAAATCGGCCACCCAGTTAACATGAGAGAACAAAAACTTATGTCATGAAGTGCGTGAATCATATAGTCAATGCAGGCAATCTAATTGCTCAATATTGAAAGAAAATGAGCGTTAAGCTGAAATGAAATTTGGTTAATATCCTTCCTACTGTGGCATTTTGATTTTTGGTAACATCTATATATTAGCAACCTCTGCATTATATTCTGTGATGAACTTTTGTTATTTTCTGCAAGTTACCATGTGTGGTTTCCTAAATTTCGTTTATCACAATAGAATGAAACATTCTTCACTAATAGGGAAAGATTCAGAAACACAATTCACACGCTTAACATTATATTGTAGGAGTCTCGATGAGATCCCAGGTCACAACCCTTTATTGTAATACACGCGTTCAGGTGGGTTATGAAGCTTATTGATTTCATTTTGAACTTCTGGTTCTAAATGCTTCGTTTCGATGGAACTTAACTGCGGAAAAATGGCGCAGCACAGAGGTGTTGCAAATGTTAAGATGAAACCGGCCACCAATGTTTGTATCGGAGCTGATGCCCAAGGTCGCTTCTGCAATACGACTTTAAGAATTTGGAAAACACCATATATTCATGATATTTATGATTTGGAATGTATTACTATTCACGGACTTATGAGTTAAAAAATACACTTAATTCCTCTGAAGTCTAGAACTTCAATTATATGTTCAAATAAAAAGGAAGATTTCTGTATGTGTGTAGACTTACAGAATTTTGCATCAAAGAGGACATTTTTTTGTCAGCATAGTTTGCTGTTTTTCATTAATAAAGATGAAACTATTTCCTCAGTAGTCCATTATTTTTTTATAATTGAATGTGAAATATTACCTGATACCAATTCGTCTTCACGATCTGATTCATTAGAAGTGGTATACAGACTGTAACATAATGATAACAGCAATAAAAAAAGTTTTTCGTCACTACTTTGATAAGAAATTTTGAATCACTCATTATGACTTATATATCAAAACAACACATAAAGACAGTGAACATACTCGAAAAATACTTACAAAACGATGGAGTAGCCATTGCAATTCGGCTTATCGTGACATTAGTGATAGCTATTCGTGCTACTTTCTTACTGGTGCCCACTTTATTACCGTTTTCATCATTTATCGCAATGCCATCTACCAATTCTCTAGAAGATAATATATGCTCATCGTCTTCAAAAGCTATAATTAAAGTCAATCTGAAAGTATAAATAAAAAATTCATAATCCTAGAAAAAGCCTAGCAGAAGGAGTAGTAGTGAAGGAAGAATAATTTAAATGGAAATATTTCACAATGTAACACATTTCATAAATTTAATTTCTTACAGTTAAACGCCAGTAGGAATAAACCTTTCGTATCCATTGATAAAAATAACGCAAAAAACAAACTTGGACCGCATAAGAGGAATATTGATTGAATTTGCAATTGCAACGGCACAAAATGGCACCAGGCGTCCGACCAGCGGTGGCATTGACTACAACAATAATTGCACTTTTCAAAGTTTTGAGAACAATCATAGTTTCAGATATGTGATAAGTTCAATAATTACCGCCCTATGCTAGGAATAGGAACATGGAATAGGATAAAGATGAATATATAAAGGTGGGACATGGTGTTCTTAAAACAGATAATGTAATTCTGTAACTCTTTAGGAAGGAGTTCAAATGCTCGATTTTTTTATGAAGGATGAAATATTGGTAATTTCCAGTATTTGCAATCAGAAGGTAATGTTCACGTGAAAGATAAAGGAATTATGGCTTACGAGACACACATACTTTTTTATTAGGTTTGTAAGTTTATGCGTTCTTTACTGTCTTGCTTAGTATTTGCCCGCTTCGATTTTCCTCTTAACTAATAAAAAGTGAATTATGAATTCACCTTCACCAATGAATTGAGCCCTAACGCAACAGTAACAGCACCACTCGTAGCGCAGAAATACGACGTTAGAAGTGTTTTGTTGGAAACGCTATCACCCGAACGGTTTGTATAATTTACAATTGCATTGAATGACTGGTTCAACCACTGCCAAAATATTACAGCGCTGGAGGATCTTAAATTTAAGTTTGATATGGTATTTAATTCCGTTCATTCATTATATATCGTAGGATACTCAAAAGCTTTTACTTTTCATTTCGCAAGTCGAAACCTTCCTTTTTTAGAGAAAGAAAATCCAAAAATTTGGAATAGAAATTGAAATCCCACAATGACGACTAACAAAAACAAACAAAGACCTCAGAACAACGTAAGCAGTCTTTTCTTTCAAGCCAGGGCAACCGATTGGAAAGGATTTCTTTGTAAAAGTAATATCAAATTGGAATAGAAATACTATAAGGTTGGTATTTAAAGATGGCGATGCGGGTAATGTGATATGCGAGAAATTTCAAGACCTATTGCTTTCATTTATGGTACATTGAATTTGTTTAGCTTGTGAAAAAACTTCAAACATAACAACAAACTTATAGAAAGTCAGCATGCCGCCGGTTAGGAACATATTGCCAGGTACCTGGAAACTCATACGTCCTGGTAAAATCATAAGTTCATTTGTAGTAGGATGATAAGCAGAATCGAAGACATGTTTTGCATGCCATAACTCACCAACCGTCAAATTCTCAGGCACTTTCTGTCTATATCTAAAATTTAGCTTGGTTGAATTCAATTTCTTTTTCACATCTGTTTCAGAATTCTGCACAACTATAGCAAGTACCTAGTTACCAATATCTTCGGCATTGCACGTATGTATAGTCCTATAATGTTTGACAACTTGATTTCTTTACAAAATTTTTAGCGCTATCAGTATATATTAAATATCTAAGACATACTTATAATCCAGAACGATTTTTTTTGCTTCCTCCAGTCGTTTTCCAGATATAAATAGATTTAACGGATTTGTAGTCACAAAAAAATGGCGCGCACGCCCTTCGAATGTCGATTGATCCCATCGTGGCTTCGATATATTGGGCGGATGCTTCATTTTTGATACCAATTCAGACATTGTTCTCAGTCGGAACTGAATTAAATTAAATTATGTTTAATTAAAGTGGTTGGAATTTGTAAAAAGATAGGAGAATTTTGCTACTCTGATTAATATTGAAATTAGGATGTATACAATTCGGGTAACCTACAGCTTAAAGCGGATATATTAGTTTAAGAAGATTTGAATCCAACATAGACTATGTCTATTTATCGAAATGTTTCCTCAACCTTGCAACATTGAAAGATTGATATATTTAAACAGCATTCAACATTTAATCAGGATTAAGGGTGCATCATGTTGAACCTGAATGGATATTATAAGAATTATAGCATGATATCCTTTCTTCAAAACCAGAATAAAAATATCACACGGGAATGGAGAAATCGAATATTTGACAAGTCTGTGAACCACACTTGCCAACAAATTTAATAATCGAACCTTTCCGACATCAACAATCAGTCCATTTTGATGGATCGTAAAAGATTAGATGATTACGAAGTAGATGGAAATTGGTTTGGCAGGAAGAAATTCATAAAACTTTGTGATATGAAATGCTTCTCAAAAATTGTAGCACAAATGGCATCCTAGCTAACCTACCTGAGTGCAAAGCAGAGAAATCGAGGCTACCCGTCAGGGGATAATATCAATTATGCTTCATGTTCTTACTATCAAGGAAATAAGGAAAAAGGACTCGCTATTATTATTTTCAACTTATGGTTACAGCCTTCCTTTTTCTTTCTTCTCTTCTTTCTTTCTATTGTGTTATCAATTAACTCTATCGGGAGAACGAAGCAAGTATATATAAGAAATGGATGAAAAGATTATACAAATGAGCAAAAGTCAGAAAATTCTATTGGAACTGGAAATGACACGTTACCCAGCTAAGACGCTGAATCGAATTAATTGAATAAATTTGGTATTTCCAAGGGAAGAAATGTGATTGTGGTTTGAGAAGAGATTCGATGAAACCTTGAAAAGCATTGGTATGACTGCATAGAAGGGAAAGACCAGCAAATCACATTTTATGATATGAAAGCGGAGAGATGCGGTGTAATGTAGAGAATGACATGAACAACGGGCTATCATAGGCCGTTGCTGATCATAAATGTCCGCTCAAGAAGATGGGAATTGGAATCCGAACAACACGCTAGTTCATCAGAATTTTAATTCATTATGTAATTGTGGCACTCCGACAGTCAAACATACTACTCCAATCCTTATGAAAATTTTAATCAGTTAAGTGCAACTGTCACTGAAGGAGTTTATTCCGAAGATGAACCTTTAGAATGAAAATTAGTCAGGAAGCAACTTACAATATACCGTCAAAAAAGCAGCAGCAACTGTCAGCAGATAAAATAACACAAAGAATACTACCTCTACCCGTCCGATATCATATCTTCAAATAACTTATTAAGTCTCCTCTTCCTGTCTTTGATCTTACAAATTCGAAAAATCCTCTTTATAGCAGTCACGACAAGTTGGTCCTAATGACAAAAAAATCGTTAGGAATAGTTAACTAACAACAATTCTTGGCGAACTGTCATATCTATAGGAATCTTGGTACATCTGAAAAAAAAAATTCGAGTTCTACTACAACTCCCTACATTTACCTAAACAAAAAGGAGGAAAGTGAGATTTGACAGCTACATAAATCCCCTTCCTTACTGGCGGCTCAATCCCCTTCCTTACTGGCGGCTCAATCATACTGAGTCCAGCAAAAAAAATGTCAAATAACCAATTTTCCAGAATTATAGTCGGTTAATATTTAATTTGAAATTTCAAGATCCAAATTTATAACCGGTTAGATACAGTAGAATAATTTCGGCCCTCTTGTCCCCCGATTTTAAAAAAACCTCGATAGCTTAGTGAAGATTCCACACCACATTTGCAACTACTCATTAACCCTAATAAATTTCTGCCAAACATGTCAAGTTAAAGAACTGGAAAAAAAGACACTCGGAATGAGTAAGGCACACAAGTACGGTAAAAAAAGTATGTTAAAGCAGGACAGCGATTATAGTAATTTCCACGTTAAAGCAATAAAAATAAAACGAAAGAAATGCAACTTTAAACGAAAATGTAAATATGGATTGAATAGGTTTATATAAAGATGGCTGGAACCACCAAATATTTGAAGACAAATACGTTATTCTTTCTTATAAAGTCCTTCAAACTTGAGCATTTATTTAACTGACAAAGCTAACACAACTAATACAAAACACAGCACGTCAAGGTAAGTAGAAATAGACATTATACAGTAAAGTTTGAACTTTGTCTACCTGTATTTCAATGCTTCAATATGTTTCGATAGATTGAAATGTTATACCATCAATCGATATACAATAAATAACGGGGAAGTACAATCTCAAGTAATTATTCTAGAAGAAATCAATACAACTACCTCGGTATTATGTCCAGTTTACAGAACTGACTTATATTAATAATAGGTCATCGGCGAGCACAAAAACGGAGAAAAAGTTGAGGGATCGTAGGACACATTTGATGAAACTAGAAATCTATTATGTTTTTGAATGCTTGCAGTGTTTGCAATATACTAAAAATAATAATAATAATAACAAATATTAAATAGGAAAAGCATTAAAAAACAAAACATACAAAAAATTTAGATGATGAGAGTAAAATTGCAATTTTTACTTTTTCTGTGCAGCAAGTAAATAGGGGCGAACATACCTCACCTATTTCAAAATCCATAACTACATTTCAGAAAAGCGAAGCATTAGATAGATAAGCAATAAATTAAACTTGACATCAAATTCTGTTGCAACCTACTTACACCTAGCCCACAATCCCAGGAAAACTGTGCAAGCGCGCTACAGGTGTTACTTTAACGCTTGAACGACTTCAGTTTAGTACATCTGAGTGATTCCAATAATATATTTCGATGACTCTAACAATACGATGATTCTGATATTACATCCAGTAATTCCAATTAGACACTCCTAGAACTCTAGTGATCTAGTAATATATCTAATGATTCTAGAATACGTCATATGAAACAGATGGCAAAAAAATCAAAAAAGCTTATCGTGAAAGAAGGATGGGAGGTAAGAAGGGAAAAATTAATTTTTCTGAGAGATGTTTTTTAGTAATGATAATCACTATTACTGTAGGAAACCGCCGAGTTAAATAGTATTTAGAAAAAAGATATCCTCTGCAAAATGTCCGAAACAAAATGCTGTTTTTTGAGAAAAATTATGGACTCCAAAATTTAAACGGTGGAAAGACAAATAAATGACAGTAAATTCAGCGAATGATGGCGGTTGCAATATGAGACAAGCGGTTGATATTAAAAAAGCGCTAACAGAGGGAAAATATAAAGTTGAAGAATGCAATGAAAAAAACAATGAAAAATGAGCATAACAGCAACATAAAAATATGAAAAACTATAATGAAAAAGGGTAAGAAAAAAAAGCAGACAATCTTATCTTAAATTCTCTATTTCACTGGTATAACGAAACCTGAGGTCATAGTTCAAGATAAAAAAAGTGATTAAACAAAACGTTGATTAGCAGAAAATCATCACGATCAATTTCCACGGATTATCTTATAATTAACAGTACACAACTTGGAGAATGTTACCAAGTCACGACTCACAATCCTCCGATTTTCGAAAATATGTTTCAGATAAAAATCCAACGAAGCAAAAATTTTTGATAAGATTCGTCGATAATAAATTTATGAATTTCATCATTGCATGTCATTACCTATTTTCAACATGAATAAAAGCTCCAAAAATCAATAACTACACACACAGATACCATCAGCTACCTCAGTGCAGCGAAGAAAAACAACATTACTTAGTTGTTATTCTCGGACAATATTGCAATGTCAACATCATCCTCTAGCTGTTTGAGTTCCTCCTCCATCGCCAGTATATTGCATTTTAATTTATGCTCTTCATCGGTTCGCAATCTAATTTCACTGAAATTTTAAAGCAATGTCAGCAGTACGTTTGGTCGTTAAAGGTATGGTTTTAAAATGTTGAAAAAATAATTTTGAAATTAGTAAGCCAATTTTGTCACATGTGGAAAGCGAACTTCCATACTCAAAATTTGAATGACACTTCTTCGCAGGAAATGGAAAGTCTCCCCAGTCTCTCCTGATGTTTTCTACCAAAATTTTTGGGTCTACCACATTCCGCAAAAAAGGGAATTATTACAGAAAGAGAAACCAACGAAACAAAAACATACTTTGTGATGGCATCCAACTTCTGCTTAAATTCGCTGACGGATGCAGTAATTTTTTGCAACTCAATGCGTTCATTTTGTAAGCGATTTGGCCAATCACATTTCCGTAATGGACTTAGTACAGCTCTTAAGTTTTCTTGTTGTCTTCTCAACTGAAAAAAAGGATGAATAAAAATTTTTAAATGCAAAATATACTGCTAAACCTTCAGGGGAATGCAAAAGAATGAGATGTCTTTAAGAGATAAGTTTGTTGTTCAGTGATTTTGCATAAAAAACTAAGGTTCTCTCAATGGATCTTTCGTGATTGCATGCAGTTACTCCTGCAATTATAATTGTTAAACGACAATCCGTAGAGTAAGAAAGGAATCTTCATATCTAAAATCCATGATCTTTTTATGATCAACAATATCCTATCTAGAGTCAAGCCACCTGAGAAGTTTTGTCATTTTGGAAAATCAAAAGTACCCATGCACAGTACCTGGATAACTTCACGTTGTTGGTCATTGTCGATGGCAAGATCTAGTCTAGCTAAATAAGCTTTCTGTTGTTCGATAATTTGCTTCTGGTTTTGAATCAGTCCTTCCAAAGAATCAGCGCTCAATTTTCCTGTAAAAAACCTAACAATCTTAGGAAGTAAAACAGAAAATTAATGTACATCCCAGTGTCATGTAATACATGACTTTAAAAAACAATGCGAAAATTTTCAAGAATCCATGAGAACATAATTCAAAATAATGTTCACTCAACTGGGTTACTTTCACGTTTTGGATTAAAATTTCTTTGTCGTTATGACATAAACTTTTTTTTATTCCAATTAGAAGAATCATTCTTGTTAGACAAATCAATGAAATGTTCAATCACTAGAAAATGAATTCAAATTTTCCTTTGAAAGAGCTAAAATACGAGAAACTATAAAATTTACTTGTAAAAACATCACTGCTATCGAGATTGATCGGCTGGGATGTTACACAGCTGAAAACAGCATAGTTTTAACGATCACTTTTTTTACCTTTTTTTTTACTCAAACTCCTAGGATTAAGTTGCTCAGTTGTCCAGAAAGGTAAGGAACTTAGAGATATAAAATGATTTTTTTTAAATTGTTTTGAAACAGCAAGTGGCGATGATTTGCTTAGTAAAACAGCCAACGAGAAAGCCGAAACAGTTAACTAACTTGGTAAGACGCCACTGGTGATCGATGGAAGTATTCGCTGATTGTAATGGTGCTAATGATGAAGACGGCGTATTTTGTCTGGATAAGGAAATGAAACGTTGTTCAATTACTTGATGGTAGGCTGTAATGATTCCATAACTTACGCAGCTTTGTTTTGCTTAAAAATTTTTCAAAAACTGCTTAGGGACATGTTCATAATGGAAACCACATGCCTTGGATTAGTGAATGAAGAAAATATGACTGAAAAATGACAATGAACAGAATCACAGCGACTACCCAATCATTCCTCTTATGCTACTGTTTAATCTAACATGACATAATTTACCCGGTGGAGGTGGTCGACTCCTTATTCGTTCGTTGGTGACTGTCTGCGAGCTAACTTTTTGGAAAACTGGACGACACAACTGTTCTGCAAATCACAATAACTTTGAAAACGGTGAACAAGATGCAAAAATTCGATAATGGTTAAGCAAACTTTAGCTAGGCGAAAGTAGCAGTTGGAAAATTATTCACCCGTCGTTGAAGGAAGAATAGCAGTGGGACAGGCAACTCCGCAATTTTCTTCAAAATCACCGCAGGTATGTGTGCTCTGCGGTATAGGAATATCTACTGAAGTGAAAGGTGGTTCTTCCAGGTCTGAATATTCCTTAAATTAAAAGAAACTGTGAAAAGTTTGACAATGAGAACGAAGCAAAATCAATAAAAGATAATATGAGTGATGGCAAGATAACCTTCGTTAAGTCTTATGTTATTGGATGTGACGTATGATTTGCATCAAAATGAATTTTGATGAGCAAAGGATAAGGCAAAAAGAAAAGCGATAGTTACCAGTGGGATCGAATTTCTCTTTGAAGAACTTTCCAGTACTACTTAACCACTTTTTTTTGAAAAAAATGGTCGAAATCAACAAAAACCAAAATTTAAAGAACGAGAAATCTTTGCTTCTTATCAATACATTTGAAATTCGGTATACTTCCGGTAATCAATGGTGAAGATCTAAATTTGGATTTACATTTTTTTCCTTTGTTTCGGATTTTAAACTTCCCTTGTCATGTTCAACTGTGGGTTATGTGAATTTCCCCAGCAAAAAATGGGATCTTTCTGGATAAGCGGATACTTTTTTTGGCACTCAAAAGCCAACTTCTACGAAAGATGACAAAGATGTGGGTAAATTAACGAATGGGTACGGTAGTTGTGGAATGAAGACATCCTGACCACTGCGACTGAAAACAAAAAAGATCGAATAGTGTACCAATCTGTCGTCATTATTAACAAGATAAGTTTCGCTGGCAACGGATGATGGGTCCTCATCCAGATGCTTCAGGAGAAACGTCACGTAACGTGAACGGATACCCCATTTCCGCAATATTTCAAGTGGTCGATCCAATGGTGCCAGACTTCTTTCCTAAACCAAAAAATTAACCTCTTAATTTTAGGTCTTAATTTTTAAGTAGCAATTGATTTTATCACAAATTAATGCCAGAGGAATTCTGCAAATAATTTCTGGAAAGAGCGTTAGGAAAATCTCTTTCAACTGGAGAACTAGCGAGTCCCTAAGTAATTTTTCTTCAGTAAGGTTCTGCATTACATCTAAGAATCTCTTTTAATCTCGCCAAATCGTCCGCCAGATTCTTTACACACCAAACAATGCTTAAACACTCACCGTATTTTGAAAATTTTCAATTAAAACGAAACGACCCTTATGTCCTGTGGCATGAGCGAGGGCATAAATAATTTGGGCGCATGTTGTGCTGTCCGTTATTCCAGAAACACTCCGTTCGACCCCGTCGACGATTACCCTTATTTCCATTCACTTCAATGCTGCAAATGATAATCACGTCAGAATAAGTGGTAACAACGAATATCCACCTTCCCAATCCCAGGTCACTTTGATGGTATTGGTCACTTTGACCGCATTTACATCTTACCCATAAAGAGCATAAAACGAACATTTTTAATAAATTAAAATGATACAATAAAGTTCGTATGTGTCAGTGCATGAGCACATGTGTATTGTGTGCCTATCTGTCTATATGTGTGTGTGTGAGTGTGAGGATCAGCAAGTGTCCTTTACTGATCTAAATTGCCGTTTGGATCGTTAATGTTGTAATGAAGAGAAAGCGGGAGGGTAGGAGCGGTAACAGTAATAGTTTATTCAATCAAGAATAATATTTCAAAAAAATGAAATCCTCCTTTAACAAATATTTTTTTTAAGACTTACATTGACTGTCTCTGTCTCTCTCGTATAAAACCAAGAAAATGGAAAAATGTTTTGGTCTGATCGAACCCAATCATTCCACACCTGCATGGCGCGGAAATAATTGTCACGCAAAATGGAGACTTTGGGACTGAAAGGATCGATACATTATTGATCAAAAGGGGTGTGATGAAATGTCGCATCGCTGGGCTCGGTAGTCCTGGTTCCGTCCATGTCTGCATGTCTATATGTGTATGTGTAGTATGTATGTGTGTATGTGTATGCATACATGTATGTGTATGTATGGATAGGTCGGTAAATGTTTTAAAGTGACGAATGGATGATGCAAAGTCGAGAAATAATCACGTAAGAAAGTCGCTTGAGGACCCATGGAAAGAAAAATGGGCAGCGATGAGGCGGAGGTTACGGAGAAGCGTAGGGAAGACAGGTATCCAACATTGGAAATATAGGCAAGATCGAAATTTGAGTGAGTAGCGTAGAGTTTTGCTCATTTTCCTGATAGCCGCCGTTTCATGCAAAATTCCATCTAATTCATCTCTAATTAATTGCTTAGATAATAATGGTGTTTATTGAAATTTTCGAACAAATACATATATAGGGATAGCAATATTGACATAGCCTAGCTCTCAATGCTGAAATTTCGTGGGAAATCTTCATGACATATGATTCGCCCTGTCTAGTTTAACCTTCGGTTTAACCTTTTAAAGTTTAACCTTTCTTAGTTACTTACCTGAATTGCTACTACCATATGTCAGTTCATGTGTGAAGCCGTGTCGTGTTATTCACACCAGTTCACCGATTTATCACGTCGATCAATGATACACGGAGCTTATGGAATCCAGCTTCGCTTTATTATCCTCATCAGAAATCCGGAGATGCAAAATGGATAATATTCAGGAAATATTCAGGCTATAGTGTTGACTCATGTAAGAGATATTAACTCTTTCAAAATATTCAAGAGAACCAGCAACTTTCTTAACATATTCAAAGCATATGCTGATTTGTTTAACAATGAAAAATCAAAAAAATGTGTTGCTCGACTACAGCGGCATAATTGATTTAGCAATAAATCTTTTGAACAATGCAGACTATAAAGATCGGATATTGTTTAACTTCTCTTATTGGTGAAACACAGGACAATAGCATCAGTCAATGGAAAATTATAATAGATTTCTGGGATGAATTCTTTACCAGTGATGCTTGTTGTTGATAACATAAAACAATTCATTGACAGACTTCAAGGAGTAAACCTTCATCTGTTCAACCGCACCAATTTCTCAGCTCCGGAAATTTTAACATTTTTAAGTCGAATATTTTGATAACTTTGGTAGTGAAATAAAACACATTCCACACAAATCAAGAGTACATTGAAAATTGGCCGTTATTACCAAGGTGTAAGGAGAAGAATAGCAGACCTTATAAATCCATTTAACAGGTAGCGGGAAGATCGTATGATACCGAACCGATTACTTGCTCAACCAATGGCTCACCGAATCCATAACTGATTAAGCAAAGGGCTAATTTTATTCACCGAAGATCGCTACAAAGAAAGAACCAAGAGACATTGTAATCCTAATCAGAGAGCGAAATATGTTAATTGATTATATAATAGGCGAGCTGAGAAAAGCAAACGTACCGGTCATAGGCCGGGGGAACTATATAATTGTGCAGGACTTATTAGCTTTCGCTGAATTTTTGCTTTTTTCTACAAATGATTTAGCTTTTTCAAATGTTTTAAAATTACTATTATTTAACTTCACTGAAGATGATTGATTTATTTAGCATTGCGAATGACCACAAACAACAGTTGTTATGGAAAAAACTCCAGGATTATTCTTTGGCTATTTATAATGAATTAAGTGATCTCATTAATTTATCTCACGCAGAAACATCTTTTTCATTGTTCACGCAAGTAATGCACGCAGATAAAAAGAAATTTGTTGCAAGATTGGGTCCTGAGTACTTTCAGACTATGGAGAAATTCATAAACCAACCTTGTGTTGTAAAGTTGCGTTTATTGAGTGGGTCAAGGGAAGTGACCCAGAAATTAGAAATGATTTGCAACCAAAGAGCAATAGAAAAGAGGAGGACTATAATGAATATTTATTTGCGTTTACTATATGTAGCACTTCGTGTGCTGAAGATGAATTACACATTTTAAGCTGAGAGCCAATAGGTTCTTGGTATGATCGGATTATTAAGGGTTAGGAAATAAATGAAAAGGAACAATGATGGTTACAATGAATATTGAAAGAAGTTAAAATATTGTGCATGTGATGCTCCACTGATATCGCTCCCGTCAAGCCTGGCAACATTACTTCAAGAATCTGGAAAGAAAGAGAGAGAACGAATAATAACTGTTCACTCTCCTTCATTCCAGTGTTAAGGCCGGAATTCAGGGGGAAGAAACCTAAATGCAGTGTTGACTATTTGGAATGACAAAAAAAGGAACGTTGGAATGATAGACAGTATTTATACAGGAGGCTTAATAATCTATAGTACATTGCAGTATATGCCTAAAATAAAGATAAAATAATTAGGTTAGGGATATTATAATCTTGATAATATAATCATTAGTGAAGAAGATGAAGTCTACAATAAAGTGCTCGTCTTCAATGAAAAGTATGATTACCTATTCCATTATTACTCTATAATAACCAGGACTTGCTTCCATTATGATAATAGATAACTTTTTATATGATAAGATCACCAATTTGCACGATTATTAAGACTACTTCTTGATAGCGCCGCTGAAGAGAACGTTGCGCCGTGAATTCCACGTCTTCCAAATCTTCCATCGATATTACGGTTTTTTCAATATATGAAGTACATTATTTATACTGCGCGGAATAATTCCAACAGAGACTAAAAGCTTGCCATAAAATATATTGTCGAAATGTACTAATCCAGGTTGTGTTGGAATGCCTGGGCAATTACTAGCAACATTAACGTCATCTTTCATCATCTATTTTGGCAGCAAAATCTCGTCAGCGCATTCCTAATCCTTGTAAAATCTTTTTTTTTTCTTTGGCATGACCTTGATACCACATCATTATTATAAACGCATCAAGTAGTCATGGAAGAACGAAAATAAATTGCCAGTGCAGAAGAATACGGATTTGCTTTATACGCTTCTGCTAATAGTTGCTGAAATTCGGTATTCGGTATTCCGAATAATCCGAATAATATCAGGTATTGAAGTTAAGCAAACCATTTATCACATTTGTACAGAATATTGATTTATGACAATACGAATTAACTGCCACACATTATATGTATATATATAATGTACGTACAATATAATCCACCAGCTAAATGCACAGTTGATGTAAGAGCACAACATACAGATTAGTAATTGTGGCCAAGCACATAGTTTTGGTGAATTATATGCATTTTAATTCAAAATAATAGACAAAGAAAAAGTTAAATTTCAAAATCTATGGTAAAAAAGCCCCTAGAAAATCAAACAAACCATTTTCCGGTGGAATTTAATGTAAACTGCTGCAGCAAGCTAAAAATGATAAGATGCTGTGTTTAGACTCCTAAAGCTTTCTCAACTAGATGAAAGTAAGTGTAATCGATTTAAATAAGCTGCTAAAATTCCCTCATATATATATATATATATGTTAAAAGTTGGTTTGATGTTGGCAGTGGTTGTGTTTAGAACTTCCAAGCAGGTCTCTTCAAGTCATCCTTATTGCTCAAAGAATTAGACGAACCAACAGATGACGAAGCGGTCTCTTTTTTGGAACGTGATGATGGCTGATGCCCAGGAGAGCTTCGTCTATGCTCGTCAGTCAATGAAGGCCGTTCGAAATCCGGACTTAGCAGACTTCTGAAAATAAGATTTCCATAGCACACTTCCGACATCTTCCAGAAACTTAAGATGTCTTTATCTCAACAGATAAAGCACAAAATCAGCACTCAAATGAGATCCTGATCCATACTTGATGCTTGGATGTGTGAGTTACCTTTTGTCGTCTTTCTGCTTGATTAGATCTACCATCGGTGATTTTGACTTTGTAAGACTGCGTTCATGAAGTCGAGCGGATTGGTTAGGTGACTTTGGCCTTGGTGTACCAGTTACGCAATGACTGAAATGAGGAGTCTATTAAATTCAAAAATTGAAATTAAAGGTGGAAATTGAAATTACTCAACTTGAGGTCAAAAGTTAGATAGGTGAGTTTATTTTGCGTTTTTAATTTTCTAAGCCGAAAATTGAATGGATCAAATTAATTGTTACTGGTAATTATGGAGTAAAAATTAGTACAAACTAACTTACTTTATTTTGTCTTTTCCGCTGTTTTCCTTTTCCTTTTCCTTTTTTTTCTTCCCTTTGGCAGGCTCCTGCCCATTTCTACTTCTCACGCTACCTTTAGCTTCTCCTTGCGTTTCAGTAAGTAAAATTTGTAAATTGCTTGTAATTGACTGATTTTTGGAACCTTCGCCAGCTGTGAAACTATTCTGAAGCGATGTATTGCTGGATCAGAGTAAGATTGAATAAGTGAATTCAAAGTGTAGATTCACAATAATTCTTTACAATTTAAGGAAGCTCTTTTCAATTTTGTTTTTAGTGTATGAAAAACCGAAATATATCCAAATATATTATAATACTGTTGAAAAACAACAAACCGATCTGTTTTTCCTGCTCTCTATTTCTGATTCTCGCAAAATTTCGAGGGCATTTTGCAATTGAGATATGAGAGCATCTTTTTCCTAAATAGTTAATAAATAAACTTTTTAGGTATTTTAATTTAAGAAGCCAGATTGTTTCAGTATCATGAAAGTGCTAAAAAATAAACCTTGACCTTGGAATTTCGGAAATATATTTATATACCATTCTGAATGAAATAGTGAGCAGGTACATAAAAAATTAGCTCACTCCGAGTGCATTTCGGAACTGTTGCATTTGCTTACTCAATTCCAAATTTATTTTACTCGTTCCTGCTTCATTTTCGTCATCAATATTCGTTTGTATCCCATGCGTGCCAGTTTCAGGCCTGAAAATTTGTTGCTAATTCACTTTACATGTAATTTCCTTTGGCAAAATTTTCAGCAAAAAATGCTAGTAACAGTGTATCGATATATATAATTATTGCCAAAATTGGACATTGGTAATTTTATTCAATTCTGATTGGTTTTTAAAACAGTTACAGATAGATGTTTGAGAAAAATTAGCACTTAGCAAAATATTAGTAAGAACCCGAACTTAGTTGTGAGCTGTTGCTGAAGCTTCTTATACTTGCTTGTCAGTTCCGTTTCATGTTTTTTCATCATTTCGATCGTTTTTTCGTGCTCTTTATTCAGATTTATAATTTTTTTCTCAAGGATATGAGCTTGTTGATTTTCTCGCTTCCTGACAAAATTTTAAAGTGCCGTCATAAATTTACACTGTTAAATTTACACTTGTTTATATGTCATTTGATTAAAATAATCTGTGGATTTTCTTTAATGGAAACTTGAAACTGTTTGTTAATTCACTAAATTAAATCAAATTTTACCTGAGATATTCATCCGTCTTTTTGCTGAAGTTCTTAATTTCTTGGTTTTTCTTTTCAAGTTCACTTTGTACCGCATTTATTTCATCCGTCAATTTTTTGTTTTTATCGGATAGATCGGCAATTTGTTTTGCTTTTTGACTGCAGTCTTTTTTCAGCACATTCATATTTGCTTCTAATTCTTTATTCTGGAAATCCGTATTCAGTTCATTTAATGTCTAGAAGTCCCTTGAAATTCTAGATGAAGTACTACAGAAATTCAAAATAGTTTTATGGATTTCAAAAAAAAAAAAAATGCGAAATCCGCTCCGAGAATTGACGGTTTAATAAAACTCAATTGTCATAAAAATAATTTTACTAGCACTGAAAAAAATTGCCTTTTCATTAGCATTGTTTTTGGCTTCTTTGATTTCCATTTCATATTTGGACGTTACTTTTAACGTTTCTTCTTCAACTCGTTCCTCCAGCTGTGCTTGAAATTCTTCTGAAGAATTATGATTGATTACTTGATAATTGATTAAATGATAACAATTATAGCAGATAAGGTGACCATGACATAATATTAATAATGCCAATAATCACTACTACAATATACTAGTAGTAACAGCTGCAAAGAAATTAAGTTATTTTTCGAGCATACGTTCAGGGAAAGAGTAGAGGAGTGTTACAGTCATTTCGATACTCCACAACAAGCCAGGCACTTCGAAATTTTCTAACTATAAATTACTTAAATTACTTTATTGCTCAGCGTATGTCATTGAGGGTGTCATGAATAAAAGTTCCTATACCTCGCAAGAGCTTCTCATTCATTTCCGAGGTTTCTGTACTTTGCCGTTTCGTATTAATCTCTTCACTCATTTTCTGCTCCACATTGGATCTCTTGAAAAGTTTGCTTTATTTTCTAAGTTGAAATAAAAAAGAGAAAAAATTTAATATTATAGAAGTGGACCAGTGGATCGTTATAGCACAATTTTTTTTTCTTTTTTGGAACTTACGAAAGTAATGTTTCGCCGAAGTAATGAGGACTAATCAACTGTAGATTGTTAGCCTTCTGAATCTCGCGACCTCACCATTAATATTATATTTCTCGCTTGCAGCAATAGATGAAAATATAGCATGCGTAATATGCGCTTAGGCACTTAAATAAAACAACCTTGCAACTCACTGCAAGAGTGTTTAAATTTATTCAAGCAAATTTCATAAAAATAACATACCATCTGCTCAATGTTTCTAATATCGCTTAGATCTTGAACACTCGAATCCTTCAGCCTATTTATTAATTCTTCATTTTCAGACTTCAATTTCATTAAATTTTCATTTAAAATTGCCACGTTCTCTCGTTCAGCTAAGAGTTTAGCAATCTAAAAAAAAATCTAAAACCAAGAACCGAGAAAGTAGGACGATCAAGAAATGAATAGAATTGAACTTCTGTATTACCTACCTCACTTTTTAACATCGTCACTTCCTCTTCCCTTCTCAAATATCCCTCTGAATTCATTAATTGGAATCTGTAATGCAATATTGATAACTTATTAATTTGTGCTAGTAAACACATATGTATAAACAATTATTTGATTATGTAACATGGAAACATTTATTAGATTATAAAGGCTGGTATTTCGGATTAAAATTTTCTGTGTAATAGAATTAACATACCCAATTTCACCTTTGATAACTGAAATTTCATCAGTCACAATACGTTGTCGCTCAAGCTGCTCCAATTTTTTTATTTCCGTTTCTTTCTTATTCAATAGTTCTTTGTATTTTTCCACTTCTTTTTTCATTTGGTCGCTTTCATCAATTAATTGCTTAATTTTTCTGACTGTTCCATTATTGTTATCCTGAACATTTGGGAAATTCATTAACCTTATTGGAATTCTGTATCAGAGTAAAATATTCACATTCATCCAGAATTTTATAGATTTAACTGAAGTAATGTTTCAGAAAACTAAAGTTTCGAATACAATTCAGGGAGTTGCAAATCGAATTACAATTTAAATTTATCTAATCAAAAGCAATGAAAATTATATCTAATTTGGATTAGTAAAAGATAAACAGATGGAAGCATAAATATTCAATTGATTCAAATTGGGAAAGAATTTAGAATTGAAACAATACGCGCTCTTGCAATATTTTCAGCACTTTATAAAGAACAACATTTTAATCTTGAATTAGAAAAATAAACATACATCATTACTTTCTACCAATAGATCAAGCTCATGCTTCAATGTATCCACTTCCGTCAATAACGAACGGTTTTCTTCCTTAACATCGGATATTTCCTGAAATGCTAATACTTTCTTTGGAAACAGACAATTCAAAAAACCTTCAGCAATTTCCTGTGCAATTGCTATGTTTAAATATAGGAATATCGATTAGTAGTAGGAAAGTAGGTCGTGATACTGAAATGTTTATAGGAGATGAAAGGAAATTCCAATTAAATAATTGCTAATTGATCCAAGTGTACCTGCTCTACATTTCGCTTTGTATTATGTTCCAGATGATCCTTTAAGCTGTTGTACTGCGATTCGAGCTCATTTAATTTCGAACTGAATTCTTTTTTCATTGCGTATTCGCGCTCTTCTGCTTGTTGACGTTCTTTTTCTAAGAGGCTTTCATAGTGATCCTTTGTAGATTCTTTTTCTTTTGTCACTGATTCGAGAACCTACATATAAAATAATTCAACCGTTTTAATATCACTTTTTTGCTAAATAATATTTTTTGGCATTTTTTTAAGAATCAAAATTCCGAAATGGCTAATTACATGTTTACAGAACTGTTCATTAATGATTTTGATGAGTTCACTAATCAATGTAAAAAATGATTTTGATTATTTGCAGTAAAAACAGGAAAAAACCTAACCGCTTCAAGTGCATTTACTTGTGAATTCTGCAATTTCGTTTGACTTTCGCTTTGACTTTGCAAATTTTCTCGCTCTTTCTCCAAAAATTCAACTTTGTTTTTCAATGCTTTTACTTCAGCTTGTAAATCACGAATGAATGCTTCCAGTTTACTTTTTGCTGTTTCCACAATATTGAGTAAATCTGTAATTTATCCACCATATAATTTTCACCAAACAAAAAAAGAAAAAATGAACGCAAAAGATATTACTGGATTTGCGTTGTAATTCCTCTTCCTGTTGTCGATATTGTTGTTTGGCTTCCTGTAATTCGATTTCTACTTGCGAAAGTTTTCTCAATGAATCGTTTGTTTCGTTGCGAGCTTCCTCAAGCTGAAAAAAAATGCCATTTTCATAGCCTTCTTTATTTTGAAATCCATTCTCAAAAGAAATAGAATATCAAGTGAAATAATTATCTCTTAATTTCGAACTGAATGGAATTTTCATCGTTGAAAAGTCCCGAAAATAAAAGGTAGAAGGATAAGAAATATTTTTTGAAGTATTCTAACGTTATATCAAAACAAATAAAATGAGTACCCAGATATTTCTGATGATCCTTGAATAGGGCAATGCACTAACTCAATCCATCGATTAGATAAATCAAATTTAGCACGATCTAATTATATGTGTCAAATATCGAAATTTGTAACTTTTAATTTCAAAAAGAATTGCTACTCTACCTCTTTGGAAATTGCCACAACTTCTGCTTCCTTTACTAGTAATCGTTTTTCCAGTGCTGTTACTTCATTTTTACATGTTGCAAGTTCTTCTCTACTTCGTTTTGTCTGATCTTGTAACTCTTGAAGACGATCGTGGAATTCATCTTGCCTGTATATACAGGTTCATTTATATGATAAAAAAAAAATGATAAAAAATGATAAAAATGATAAAACAGAAGTGTGAAATGATAAAACATAAAATGATAAAACAGAAATGTGGTTTTGATTTTCTGATTTCGATTTAAAATTTCTTCAGAAACATGGCTTTTTGTAATATACAACTAAACGCTACAAGATATATGTAGTTATGACTATCATTTGTTTACTGCATGTTTATATTTAGCTTATCTGGAAATCTGTGTAACTACAGCAGGAATTCTATGCCCTGAATATAAATATTACCGTGCTAAAAGTTCGTCCTTGAGCGCTTCTTCATGATCTCGTAACGCTTCAAGTTCTTTTGAATACAGCATTTTAGCTGCTGTTAATTCTGTCTCGTATAAACTTTGTGCTCTTCGAAGCTTCATTTCAAATGTCTCTCCTAGTCGCTCCTTTTCAGCTTTTAAGCTTTTTCGTTCTTCTTCCAGTCGTTGAATTTCAATCATATATCTGTAGAAAACATTCGTCAACTGTTTTCAGAATCATAACCATGAATTTTCGTGATACGAAGCAAGAACTGTTATATTTCATAATAACCTACTTCTGTTCCAGATTGAGTAACTGTGACTCGGAAAAACGTTGTTCCAGTAACTGAATTTCCTTCTGATGCTCCTGGCGTAATTTTTCGAGCGCTTGTTCTTTTTCTCGCTCAAATTTGTCCTAGATTAAATTGGGTTCAAGATCTTACCCAACTTCAGGAAGAATGGAAACTAAGGGGAATAAAAATGGCATTTCTGCATTTTTCTTTCCTAATTTCATATTATGCTATCAGTGAACTAATGGCACATATTTTAGAAACAAGGAACTAATTTTTGAAATTTCTATGAATAAGTATGATGAAAGGAAAGGACAAAGAACAGTGAATGGTACTTGTAAAGCTTGAAAGCTTTTCATCCGAGCTTCAAAATCCTTTTTAGCTCCAAGAACTTCTTCACTGAGAGCTATAATTCTGCTAGAATATTCTGCTTCCAGTTTTCGTTCTCGTTCTGCTACGCGTTCTCTATATTCGCTACAACATATATGATAAATTTTACAAGTAATACTTCTCGTCACTTATGCGTAATTGAAGAAAAATTAGTTTTATTAAAACCGCTTCTATAGAATTTTTCGATTCATTTGAAAATTTTGGAAAACAGCCCACTAGTCTTACCTAAATGTACCCATAACATTATATTTCTGTCGCTCATATTCGGCAACTGTATCTTCTAAGGTCTGTATTTTCTTCTTCAGTTCGCTTTCTCTCCCTCGAGGTGCAGCTGAAACAAACTTTTCGTCTTGTATAGAGAAAGGAATTAGGGAAATTTATTATATGAAAACTTGAGTCTCTGAAATTTAATTGGATGCTATTTGACGACCATTGGATTTTGGCTAAGCAATTGTGAAATTTAAAACTTTCTGTAATGCTCCTTAAAAATTGTATTTCTTCGATCTATTCTTAACAAAGGAAAAGACTTTACTTGAAGAAGCCACTTTGAGGATGGAGAATAGCTTTGTAGATTCCTCCGAACTATTTCCCTGATTATTGTTGCTATTTCCACTTTGTACATTGGGTGGTGTTGGCCAAGCAATGATGTCAGGTCTCGAATCTCTGATTACATTAGCTTGTGGCGAACAGTTGTCACACCTTTCCGTACTGTAAGGAATTTGCTAACGTCTACGGACATTCTTTGTTTTGTATGAGACGTTATGAATATTGTTATTGATAATCAAATAGATTTAAGCAGAAAACGTAAAATCAAACCCTAATTTGCAGAAATAGATGGAATTATGGACATGAATTAAAATTCATAATAGAAGACTATGTTGTACTACGATCTTATCTTCGCTTGTAGTTTAAGAAATTAACTTTATTGGTTTTGAGAAGTTATTTGCATTTTGGTACTGTGCTCAGTTAAGTCCACAAAATAATTATGTAAATGAGTATCCTAAAATTGGTTATCTGGAATGTTTAACTAAGCTGATTTTAATGAATAAAGGAACCTGTTATCAAGTGGCTGAGGTGATTTGCTTTTCCGGCGTGGTGATCTGGTACCATTATTACAGATGTGAGGTGATATGGACTGAAGACGGCTGCTCGGTGAACATTCCTCAAATTATCGGACAGATAATCAAATTGAACACAAACTGATTTTTTTTTAACGTTTACCTTATACAGATTACTGAAAATGGAAGTCAATCATTTTTCTTTAACGGTTATATATCACAACAAGCAGGAAAAGAAATGTTAAGATCTTCAACTCCTTAGGAATCATTCTCGATACCACTGAGAAGCTAACTTACAACCGTTTTCACTTCTGTCTAATTTAAGGAAACCACTCATACCCATACATAACATTTCCACTGATTGAAACCTTTTTGCCAGATATTATCGACAAGTAGTATATGATTTTCCTCTGCTGCTTGTATTATGAACGAAGAAATGGAGAAAACAGTTCATTAGTTTCGAACAATAGTTTTAATTTAAGAAGAAGCAATTTAAGAAGCAATTTTATTCTTTCATTACAAATATTTTTCTTGCTTGTTGTGAAACGAAAGATGATAGAAATATTTACATAAAAAGAAATTGGCTTATATATGAATTAATCCAAACGAAGGCTTACCATTTCACTCATATCGAATCATTCGTCATCTGCAATATTTTGAATACTTTTATCAACGTTTCAGTAGCAAAGATAAAATCAAGATAAAATCAGGAAAAAAAATTATAAATTATCAGTTTTTTGTTGATTTTTTTAATTAGATTAATACAATAATGTTGATAACAACTTCATTCTGTTTCCCTCGTTCGGATAATATTTTCTACTACTTTTTTTTCTTATCAAATGAAAACCTATTTTGAAATCTTTTTCGTAATTATGATTATAGATGTATTTGAATGAAGCAAAAAATAATACCAAATTCGTAATATAAATTACTGTTTAAAATGGTAGCCACTGATATCTCTCATTTTGCAAATCATTAAGGGAATTATGTAAATGATTGAAGCAGCGAATTTCTGCTGATAACAAATTTACCTAGAAATTTGTTTAAGTAATGTCGAATTTATTAATCGAATTTAGTTCATGGATTAACGTTTTGCCTCTGCTACCTTTCTGTTGTATCTGAATATACAACATAAAAAGCTAAAGAATCTGCAATACAAATTTTGATATAGTGAAAAGTAATTTAAAACAGAGAAGATAAGCATGAAAAAGAAAAGTTAAGTAGAGAAGAAAAGATGGATTACAAAATCCGTGCTTACCTCTTTTTATAAAAATGCTTCCCTACTGACAGTTTTGACGTCACTCTGTGTTTATCCGTCTTAGATGGATATTTCTCCCCATCCTAACAAGTCAAATCGAAATCATTGCATTAAATAAATTGAAAGTGATCTGTGAGGTTTAAGTGATGCTTACTTGGAAGCTAACATCAATGTACACACTGACTACCTTAGAGAAGTGAGATATGGAGCAATTATTTTTTCCCTTTTATTGAGTTGCATCAAAATAATATCATTTTCGATGTTAAGAGTGATGAGGGCAATAATCGTAAAGAGTTATCCCTGTGTGGTAGTAATATCAATTGATGGAATGCCAAAAGATTTGAGAAAAGATGTGAGAAGATAGGAAAGCACTGAATTAAAAAGGATCCACTAAAGAAATAGTGCTGCTTGAAATCGCTTACACACTTGGAAAATATCCTGCGAACTCTTTGATCGTTGATTAAAATGTGAGTGGCGAAATTCTGAAACTTGGGCCGAAAAGATTTGATGGGCAGTGCAAAGTTTATTGTAGTAACAATAGTAGGGTAGTAGCAATAACACCTTATGCCATGAGGAGGAGAGGAAAATGATGATTGCAAAAGGTGCGATCTGAAGCGAGAAGGAGAATCAGATAGGCTAACTTCGAAGAGATACGTTATGCTTAGGCTTCTAACGAACTATTCCTCATCATCTATAGCACTTTCTCTGTGTCATCTCCGAGAAGCGACGATGTTCGCGTTCTTGCAATTCGTATCCATTTCATAGAACATCCTGATCCTTCTTCATTCACCTATCTCAGTTTGTAAAGTACGAAGAGATGAAAGAGAGACAGACGACGTACTGACAGGCAATTATCATTGAAGTGTATTCCGTATGCGCCTGTTCCTATCAGTTCAACAATGCTTCCTTTCAATTTTTATTAACTAATTAAATTATCGGCCGGGAACAACTGTGGAAATCAATTCTTCATACTGATCAGATGTTGATAAAGAATGAAAAATAGAAATAACGATATGTAACTTTATTATTTCAGGTTAAGCTTTTCCGAGAATTCAAAGTTTCATATATTTCGTCAATGGATTGCCAAATTCCATTCACTTTATTTACTTTCAGCTACGAATTTCTTCAGATATTTTATTACTTTTTCAATTTGAATATAATTACCTTTAAAATGAAAATTCGTCATCAGATGCCATAGAAACAGTAAAAAACTTTCATGATCAAATGTAGACAGCGGTTCTGAATATATTGAGATACCTCAGCCGTATTTTTCCATCTTACTTACGTCATAGAAAAGAAGCTAGCATTACGTAATATTATGCGGAATTTTGCTACTTTTCGACACATTTCGAGTAATGTATAAATAAATATAAAACAAAAAGTAAGTAAAATATGTGTGTGAACTATTTCATATTTAGTTTTCATATTCTTTATACAAGTTATATTAAATTATTATATTTAAAAGCAACGAATTGTCGTTACATTTTTAAGATAAGGGCTCAGATGGTACCACAAATTATAAATTATTATACTAAATGCCATCCGATAATTTAATTGTGTGTTGCACTAGAGGAAAAAAATGTGATCACAAATATGTTCAGACATAATGATATGATGTGATTCATATAAAGCTTAGTTACCTTCTTTCTCCATTCATTTGAAATTATTTTTGTCCATCGCTCAATTCGTGTTTTTGTCCATCGCTCAATTCGTTTTTAATTCGTTAAGCTTTTTCCCATAAATTATATTGTATGGCATCAAAACTTAAATATTTAATTTCAGTCATAATTCATTTGAAAGGAAAGGTTATTTCAGGTTACTGTTCTCCTGCATCTAAAAATTTGTTTGCAAATATTTTGTTTACTTTAGATTCTGTTCAGGGGACAAGCTTATTCCTCAGGTGCTTAATTATTTCAACGGTATTATTTCAACCGTACCCACGAATAAATATAGCAGGATGATTTCTTATCAAAGCCATATTCATTTTAAATTTTAATTCCATCATTTAGATTGATTGCTAAGGTGAATGATGAAAAAAATGTAAAGGGAAAAGGATGATAAAAAGTGAAAAATGGGGAAAAAAGTTGATAGAATTAAAAAACAAATTTGCTTCCACGATGAAAGGCGCAAAAGAGAACGGAAAGGGAATAAACATGAGAAGTTAAAAAGTAGCAAAAGCATAACCAAACATTTTTTAATAACATTCAAAAGTTAGGCCAACTAAAACTGTCCGGACGTTTTCTGAGTCATACTTCACTCATCTATTTCATTGATAACTGTAAGTTGGATTGAGAGAAAACTGATTCAAGTCATTATAAACAAAAAAATTTGGGGAAACTAATTCATCGATTGGATGAGTGCAAATAAGTGGCTAAATATAAAAACCCGTCACTGACTGATTCATGGTCAAATGAGTGAAAGTAAAATATGATTTTATCATTTGAAATTTGGCAGTGAAACTTTTTCTTTTCTAGTGACATTCTTTTCATCTAAAAAATGAAACAACCGCATTCGTTTCAACCATTCTTAAATTATGGTAAGCAGAAAGAAGGAAAAGAGAGAAATAAGAGAAGAAATATATTCACCTTTCAACAGGAGATGACCATATTTTAGCAGTAATTACCTTTTGTCTCTCTAATTACTTAGCAATATGCAATAAATATTCATAAGTGTTATCGTAGTACTCTTTCTGTAGTAGCCAGTGACATTGTTAGCTAAGCAGTTAGACAGTGACATTGCTTTCAAGCTACATGTTCTTGTTTAGCATTTTTGTTCCCAGGCTGATCATCCGCTTTTAAATTACTCCCCATGTAATTTTCCTTTAACACTTTTTTTTTCACCTTCATTACACCGTAGCATTGCAAATCTTGCCAACAAAACTGGTAGAGAAGAAGTCATTTGATAGATAATATCACGCATGCCATTTATATGATATTGTTCTGAAGCTATATGCACAATGAATATAAATGCTACTATTGCTAGTTACACTTAAAGATTATACTTGAAGTTGTTTTCTCTTTTATGGATGAGTCAATGTGAGAAGTAAATTGAAACATCGTTTAAATGTTCGTTTCGTCTTTTTTTAAATTAAAAGTTTAATACAATATACTATATATTAATAGATTATAGTACAATTCGGCTTATTAGTGATGGGTAATGCCAAATATTTTGTTGATTCAAACTTCCATTGATGTCATAAATAAAAAAAATGTGATCCATTCTTTGAAAATTTGTTTAATGTTACTTACTAGTTGATAGTTAAGTGATCGCCTGCCTTATTTCTTTCTATCATATTCAAGTGACAAGCAGTTTTAAGAATTGGCAAATGGGACAAGGGACGAATCATCGTGGCAGCAGGGTCTAGATTGGGAGAAGGAGGTGATTGTAAGATGTTTCCGCTTCATAAGATAATATAACGTTGATAAATGGGATCGCATGCACTGCCTGACACCAATCTTTTCCTCTCATCTTAACATCGAAAATTTGTGTAAACCGGAAGGAAAGCAGGCAGGCAATTATCACAGAATTTGTATTGCGTTCAAAATCTGTGGAGCAAACTATTTCAACGAAAGAGCCTTGTATCAACTCAAATAATTTTCTTCCACAACTTAAATGAAATATGAAATAAATGAATAAAGCTTTGAAGTTCACACATTTTGTGAATTTTAAAAAAAAGTAAACTTTGGTCAGACTAAAATTTTGTACACAGAGTTCTGATTAGCGTTATCTTTGGACTGCAGATATATCAAAAAACAGTGCAGTATTTTGAGAACTCTGATAAAAGCAACAAAATAGGACGGTTAAATTGACTGAACGACACGACGGCAGATATTATGAGGTCTTTAGCTTTCACTTTATGACGAAGGAATAATCACCAAAAGATTGCTAGTGAATACAACTTAGTATGCTTTTCAGCTTTTTTTCTCATTCTAAAACGATTTATCTTCAGGAATGAGAAGTTAACCTCAGATGCAAACAAAATCGGTACTATTTTAAATTTATTCGTTCGTGTAAATTTATTCGTGTAAATTAGATTAAGACAAATTAATCATACATTCAAAAATGAGTAAATTCCAACCAATGTTTGTTTTAAATTTAAGGTGCGATTTAGCCAAGTGAAAATTTTAAAATGCCGAAACAATAAAATTCAAGTTCTAGCATCAAAAATTGTCAAAGTGAATTTTTAAACAATAATCGAAGTGTTGATGAAAAAAGAAAGAAAACCAGCAAGTAAAAAAATAAGTTACAGTAAGGAATTATATTGTTAGTACAGCTTTTTCTTTATTAGTTTTGATAAAGAATTCATTTTTTATGTCGAAGAACTTGTCGTAATG
Organism: Cercopithifilaria johnstoni; assembly: GCA_916381525.1. NCBI lineage: Eukaryota > Metazoa > Nematoda > Chromadorea > Rhabditida > Onchocercidae > Cercopithifilaria > Cercopithifilaria johnstoni. The sequence goes on from CAKAEH010001503.1 coordinate 83,135, forward strand.
ATATGTGCACTAAATGTTTTATCCTAAAATTCGTATCTTCAGGATTTATATTTCTATGTTTGATATCATCAAATTTCCTCTAATTAACAGTGCTTTATCGTTAAATATAAATAGTCTTCAATAGATAGGATTTCACGACAAAAATATTTAATAGATTTTTATTTGCATTGATATTTTCTTGGTTTCTCATCGACGCTATGGGGAATTGAGAAGATGAGGATACGTCTCCCATACTGTTAAACTCAAAAGATCAAAACATTACTATGAATTTAGGTCTGAAATGCATTTGGGACTAAGAAGTAACTGTGGCAGATAAGATTAGGTAGACCGGAAACAGTATTTGAAGATAAGATGCTATGTGTTGTAAAGGTTCTCTTATATCAAACAATTTTTTAAGTTCCAAGAAGTAATGAATGAATTTTAACTGTGTACATTTATGAATTTTTGACAGATAATACTAATGTTCATACTTCAGCATCTCTTGAAATTTCACCAGTATTTCAGGAACTTATAGGTTTGTCGATATCAATTTTCTTTTGACTCCTAAAACTATAATTGATTTATGCAAAGCTAACGTAAAGTCCCATAAAGACTTATTCACTTCTTCATGCATTATCGGCATGTTTCAGTTAATAATTTAATGAATGGGATGAATTTAGCAAGTGATTTCAATTAAGTATTGCAGAAATCATACGGTGTTGCTCTGTTATAAGGCGTACAGTAAGCGATTGTCCTACCTATCAGTTCATTTTAATACATCACTGTTCTCAGATATATGAATAATCATGGCTGCTTACATAACATTCTATTTTTTATTAAATTGTAAAATTTTTTTAAATATTCCAATAAAGTTTCAAATTAAAATAAGACCTTCCTTAATCCAATTTGTTGCATCTCTATTTTCTTATGGAAATTAAGGTTGAAGATCAGAAATCGAGATAGCAGCGCTCGCTATTCTGAAAGAAATTATTTTTTCGTGGAAATTAAAACAAATTAGTAATTGATGTTATGCAAATAAAATAATTTTAAATCAAATCTTCACAACTTTGAAGGGTAATTTAAAAAATTTTTGATACAAGTATGAAGTTGTCAATTACACTATTTATTGTACTCGTTACCGATTGCATTGCATGGCCGAAAAATGTAAGTTATCTTTTTTGGAGAGCTTAAAAGAGAGAAATGGAATAATTTAGATCGTCGTAGAGATTCGCATTTTTATGAATGAAATTTCAAATTGTTTAGCCCTTTTTTGACTTATGTGGAAGTCTATATTTTGTTTCCTGAATTGATAAGAGCAATTGCAGATTGATCAAACAAATAACGATTTGCCAATCGAACAGTTGAGAAGAATTTATCAATTAATGTTGCTCAAATCAAAACGCAGCCGTAAGTAATTCTTAGCATTATCAATAATTAGTAATATCAACCTTAGCAAGAGCAATATTAAAGTAATTGGTGATTAAGGAAAATTACTGATCTACCGGAATATTTCTGCCGCTGCTATAAGATTTTAGTCCTTATTTTTTGACCAGTATAGTTAGTGTAGCTGCCGACATGAGGTTGGTAATATCAAAATATTTGATATGAATAAATGACATTAGTAATTAATAATATATCACTATGGTTATTAATAGAGCTTAGTTTTCAAATAGCAAAAATTGTAGAAATGGTCAAAAAATTCGTCTATAAGTGAAAAAGATTGCGGTTTGATGAATTTTAATCACTTACAAGAAATGTTTGATTTTCCTACGAAAAGCTCTTCGTCTCATTTTACAACTCATTAATTCATTTAATTCATTTATAATATCAATAAATGGATGGCTATTGAAAGTTAAATTTGCAGCAAGCATGGGCTTATCATTAGCAGAATATATGGCAAGTCCGCAAAGCCAGGATAACTTTCATTTTATACCGATCATTCGTCGTTGAACAACTGAGATAATAATATTTAACTTTTCCATGATCGATTTCGTGATAACAAGCAAAAAATCATTTTCGTGATGACCGTATGAACGACATATGAGTTGAAAGCATTTCACTTGACTTTATTAATTTAATTCCATAATTTAAATTTAATTAGAGAGATAGAATTTACTAAATCCATTGGATAAATCAGGTAAACGGACTCTTATGCTGTTTTCGCTCTTCAATTATTTCTTTTTTATCTTTAATTTGTGGTTATGAACGGTGGCGACTTTTACTGATACCAACACTTCGTAAATATTCTTCTTTCAGCACATTACCATCTGCTTTCTGTAGGCAAGCTTGATATCTTTGTACAATAAATTATTTGTTATTAGTTGTGAAGAATCATTTCAAAATTTAATCAAAACGATAAATCACTGAGAAGGAGAAGAGAGGAAAGTTTTCAACGAAGGAATTAATAAAGAGTAATGAGAATTTCGAGGAAATCATGTCCAAATTAACAAAGCTTTCACAAATAAAATTTCATTTTAACTAATCGACAACATGCGTGAATGACACTTTTTTTCTAAATTGAAAAACACTGCTGCCAGTGGAAAAAACTTTGATGAATGTGTAAACAAAATGGTGAATATATTTTAGTTTGCAATCAGAAGCGGTTATATAAAGTAAAAGAGTAGAGACTTCGAGCAAAGATAAAATTTGCAAAGAGGAACTTAAAAACTAGAGAAATTACTTCTTATCAAGGAAGTGCAAGATACAAGTTTGAAATTTTATCGAAAAACAGAAACTGATTACTTTAATACGATATTTCTTATCCTACTCATATTCACATTCAGTGTATTTATCGTAATCATTAATCTCATAAAATGCAATTTATATGCAAATGTGCTATCGCACTTGATTGCTGCATGTTCTTAACAGTATTATGAAAAACGTTAAATATTGAACACTGTAAATAATGTGATATTTGGAAAATAGAAGGAGTTAGATAACATCATAATCATTACACGGTGGCACAAGTAAACTTGGCATAATAACGTGTCCATACGATCGTCCTTCTATTTCATTGAATATCGAAATGAAGTCAATATCAAATGTACGGTATGTTTTCGGTAAACGTATCATCACATTTTCACCTTCATAATTCCTTAATGGTTGATCACTGAAATTTTGCAAAATATTTCGCATCAGTTTTTAGCAATGATCATTTGACAAGATGAGGGTATTATGCTATTATGCTGTATGCTTTATCTCAACCTCAAAGATGATATGTGAAAGTTTGCTGTGATTATTACTAATAAGCAAACTGAAAGCTTAGACCACAGCAAACCATGCATTAAATGTTCCGCAAAACGTAATACTCGATTTACCAGAAGTTTGTTAAATTTCTTCAGTTTGCAAATATCAAATTAAATTAAAGACATGACTAACGGTGGTTGCCCAACAACGTAGGCGCGCACTTGTTTTTCAATCCTGTCAGGAAAATGTCCAATACCAACGTAGAAATATGTTTCTGAAGTGGAAAGCAATATTAAGCTGCTTTGAATTTCTGTAGAGTTCCATACCGCTCTTAAATTCACCAAAGCTTACGAAAAAAAGTGGCTACTTCCTGAGCAGAACAAAAGCTTTTTCAACGAAACACCAGCCAGGAATTCTGACTTCTGCGCTTTTTCAGCTGCTTCTAAGACAGAGCTATCACTGATAAGATATATGATGAAAAGAGTAAAAATGAGCCAAAAAGCGAGAAAAACTGTAAAACATGAGCAAGTAATCCGTGAGTTGTAAATACTTGCAGTACCGAGACTACCGATTTGCGAAGTTTGGATAAATAAAACCTGGTGGATCGTTTCCTTGGTTGAATACAAAACCTGGTATGAAAATTGTATTGCAATTCAAAATTTGTATACGATGTGATGTAACGTTATGAGACTGACCCAAAAGTGCACCAATTTTCTCTTCATGCGGTGGATCAATTCCTTTTAGCGATAACAGTGGGATCGTTCTCTTTAAATAATTTTTTATTAAACTTGGCAGGACCACAAACTTACTCTCCTAGAAAGGTTTGAACTAATAATTCTGCACAATTAAAAATATCTACTTATTACTGAAGCTTTAACAAAAAAGCACTGAGAAAACTCTGGTGACCAAAGATGACTCCAATTACCCTGAATTTTTTGTTGACAACGTGCAAATTATCAAAAATCAAGTTTGTGAAAAAAGCTTCGTAAAATTAATGAGCAAACCTGAGCACAGTGATCACGTAAAGCAATCCACTGATATTCCGTTATCTTTGCGTTGTTTGCAACCGAAAATACGACCGTTTTATCCTCAATCAACGGTAGCTCAAAGCGACGATCGATGTGTACTTTGAGACGAGGCTCAGTTGTCGTAACTGTCGTCACTGCTCTATGGTCCAAGTTATTTTCGTGTTTATTCTGAAAATTCTTAATAAGAAAAAATTATTGCTTCATAGTCTCAAATAAACATACCTTCTTTCGAAGTTCCATGCGTCTTCCTTTCGTCAGTCTTGGATCTTGGATAACCCAATATAGCGGTGCCGATTCCCTGGATAAAGGCATCGTGGTAATCGCAGTATTTTGCGTTGAAACGAATACCACATCTTCATCTGTTTCGAGGAACTTATCCGATAATAAATAGTCATCTGTCGCTGATTTTTCCTCATTATCTGTAGATACGAGTAAATCTTCACATATGTTCCATTTAAATTTTTTTTTCATTTAAATTTTAGATTCGCAAGCAATATCACTTTTTCTTATATACTTACCTATTCATTTGAATCAAATCATATCAGCTACAAATATAACAATACTCATTAATTACCGACTTTTTTTATTCATTGATTGGATGATAATGATGGATCATAAATGAAATTTTAGAAGCAAGAGATCCTTCTAAAATTCGATAAAAATAAAAATCTACCGCATTACCAATATACCTTTAATTCTCTTTTCCGATGTTGATTGCCGTGATGATTTTTTGGCCCATTTTTCAGATATAGTTTGACCAAGCATAACTGGAAACCCTTTGTCCTTTTGGTCGAAATTGATGGATTTTTCAACCTTCTTCTCATGGTGCGGCAGTAATTTTTCCTGCCAATTCTAATGTTTGCAGATTATGAAATTCAATAATAATAGTTGCAGGAGAAGGGAAGAAAAAATTCCAATATTCTTTAAGTTATGCGATGTGACTGCTTAACTCCACTGACATTATGACGAGTAATTAACTACCTGTTTTAATGGATATGCATTTCGCTCATGTAAAAAAACACCATCACTTGCAAATATCTCACCGCTATCACCATTTTTGATAACATCTTTAATTTCATTGTCAACTTGTCCTTCTTTATTATGTTCATTCCCTTCTGCCGTTGTCAAAAGCCTTCAGAAGTAAAAAGTTGAGATCAAATCGTCGAGTAGCAGAGAAGTAACTAGTTTTATGTAAGTTTTAATAGTTTTTTCACGAAATTTGGAAAATAAGGTATTACCAACAATAACTTTAATACTTAAATACAGGACTGAAAATATTTTAGAAAGATAATTCTTCGTAATCCGATTTCCCAATTCCCTATATGTCGTTGAATAATGTTTCCCATTTATACTTATTTTAAAATTTGATTAATTATTAAAAAGTTAGAATTGATAATAAAAACTCGCTTCAAAACACCATTTGAGGACAGTGTAGTCTCTACTCTGTCACCATTTCCAAATACAGCATCGGTATGGAAATCTTCAGATTCACTCCTTATCGAATTGATATCATCAGGATTGAATTCTTCTGCTGCCCCATCGAAAATCATGATTAAAAAAATAGGAAAAATTAGATAGATATGGATTTCCTGATATTTCAGTATCAAGTTCTTCAGGCTTAATAAATGTTAAATGTTAATTCCCTCGACTCCTCAAAATAGCATTTCCAAAAACCAGAAAATCTGAAGTCCGTTTTAGCCCAATCGCTAGTTCTATTATAAAAGAATTGATTTCCTCCTGTCCTATGCTATTACTCTTCCGCCTATCTTTCCTGTTTGCATACCGATTATCTCATTCCGAGCTTTATTTTCATGTTTTCTCACTACTATCACTGGAAAATAATAAGCAAAACTTCAATTACTGTTAGTCACAGTTGTTGCATTTGTATTTGTAATGATGCTAATGGTAGCAGGATTTGATTGTTCAAATTCATTTCCGATTTTCCCAGATACTTCACTGCCATCAAAAATATTGGTTCTGAAATAGTACAGAATGAAAGGAGCTGAATTTAGATCCTCAAAATGATGTCAAAGAGTGAAGAATTTCAAAAACATACGCATTTGTATCAAACAGTGTTATTTCATTCATTGACTCTGAAGAAAAATCATCCTGAGTTGTAGCGGCTGAGGCGAAAATTTCACTGAAGTTCCTAAAATCAAAATAATTCGATAATTTAATAAATGGGAGTTAATGTTAGTTAGCAGATTAGGGATAATTATTACAGTGACTTATTATTGTCCAAGCTTACAAAGTGGGTTTCGCTTAAGTTATCAGGAATGCTTAGCACTATATATGAGGTACTATGATCGGATCTGTCTCTAAGACTGATATTCCATGTTGAATAACCATGCTAAATATAAAACAAAACAAACGTCGTTGATATTGTTGATGAATTTACAATTTCAAGGCTAATTTCCTCGATATGGATGTCTTTTGTTTTCGGAGTAAGGTCCTCCGATGAATTCATATCGATTTCAATCCCCGCAAACGGATCTTTTTGCTGGACCGGTATCAGCTCTTTGCCATCTTTTTGAATGATTAGTATTAACATACGTCTTTACAAAATTAGTAAAAGCCATTTTTATCTTACATTATTCTCTTTTAAAGTCACGAATCGATATTCTTCAATAATGAAAATTAAAATTTTATTCTCAGCAATTCATCACATACTTTTTCCGAGATTTCAAAGAAAACCTTTTCGAAGTTCGAGATGATCAAATTCAACGGGCCAATTACGCATGCCGAAAATAGAGAAAGGCACTTGACGAGTAAATCGCCTTCTAGTAGTGTGTTGGGATGCTACCATAGTTTGTGTGATCGACAAGAAAACACCGCCACTAACCGCATTACGATCAGTTGTACGTGGTGGTCCAATTATCATTGAAGTGCCTAAAAAAAGTAATTAATTCCAGAAACCTTTAAATTTTATTTTAAACGGTCACTTGTTTTAAAAAAGTTAATAATCATTTCAGTAACAGAGTGGAAGGAAAATATTATCTATTTCAGGTAATATTTTGTCTTATCAAACATTTATATCAAAAATACCCGAAATTTTTGGACTTCTGCGAAATCATTCATAGTGAAGGTGAAGATATGGATTTAATGATCATTGGATATGTGAAGTATCAAACATATATACATCCTAGTTGACGTGGTCGATGTGTAAAACGATGAAAAATGATGGTATATTCATTAGCAGCATATGCTTCCGCTCGTGTATTACCATCACTGTAATGAAGAGCACCAAGTGGTACTCCGTAGTAAGGGTTGCCATTGTTCTGACCTGTAAGTTATTATAATCAATCTTATGACCTCATTTTGATATTATAAAAAAAGAAGACAGGTACACCTGTATTCTGTGAAAGTAATGTTTAAAATTATAGTATTTAAAATTTTAAGTCGAGCAATGTTATATGCCTTTTATTAGGATAATCTTCATTAGGATAAACTTACTGGTTACGAAAAGTACTTGTCCCGAAGAAATTACAAGCAGTAACGGAATCATTTTCATTAACTGTAATTAAAAACTAAAGAAAGAATTTAAAATAAAGCGTTGAAGAAACTTTGCATCATCATGCATTTCATTCTGCAGCGAATGCCAAAAAAATGTCATACAGTAAGCTTGTTTTCTTTATCCGTCATAATTTTCAAATTCAGGATTTGGGGCACTTAAAAACTGCCACATTAATAGCAAGGTAGAATGGCGTGCTTCGGATACCGAAAAAAAAGAAAACAACTTTCAACAGTGAAAAAAAAAAACTGATAAATGTGAGTGAAGGAATTATGTACAACTATTTATAGTGTTTCAAAAAGTTTGGAATAGGAAGATTTGAAAATAACATGTCATTCAAGGTGGGATAGGTAGGACGTATGTTGTAACAATATAGTGTGCCGAATTTGGAATGCACTCTTTTTTGTTTGAAAAGGTCAGTTTATTTGAATAGGACATTGTGACCGTGTTGACGATGACGATATTGTTAGAGTGCGATAGTTTTAGTATCGGTAAAGATAATAAAACCGAAGATGGTAATGATAATAAATTGACGACAGGGTTGTTCCTACCTTTTTGTTGATCGGTACGGATTCATGACAGTTAGTGAAGGAGATGAAGATAACACGCATAATGACATAGAAACAAGGTCAGCCCCACACGATGCCCTTTAAACAAATTAAAAAAAATTGTTATTTTGACTGTCATTGAACTGTGAAATCTTTCTTTTATTTGATAACATTAAAATAGGCTTCCGAAAGAGCAACATCCATTTGCCATCAGATTAAATTTGTTCTCACTTATCCCATTTTTTGAAACACCGTTCCTTTTCTCCTTGAGTTTTTCACGCTATTTCATGCTTAGAATACTGTTCTGGTCTCTCCAATTTTCTCTTTGAAGTAAATAACATATTGTAGTTACCAGTTATTGTAACGCAAAAGATAGCAATTATCAGTCAGGAAGATAATTGTGTTTATGCAATGAAAAGTTTATTTTGTTCATAGGTGTTCCCCCGTCTAAAAACGGAAACTGGCAAAAAAAGGAAACTTTGAATATTTATCTGCTAGTGATAATCAAATCACAGATCTCCAGTTCCTTGCTGTCAATTTTATTTTGACAAAACTATCTGATATGAGAAATGAAAGACGTTCATTTTACTTCATGCTATTGAACTTCATTACGAATAGGAAAAATTGAAAGTGCAAAATGTGTAAATAAGTTTTATATTAAAAGATTTAAACATTAAACATGGGATACTTCCTTATTAACTCTTGCTGATAACTCTTTGTTTTCTTCTAGCCTAAAAGATGCAATACAGTTCTCAACGTAATAAATACACAGTGTTTACAGGATTTTGTTCAGATCCGAAATTTTTAACCCAAACTCTAGTATGCAAGGTTGAACAATAGAAGAAGATTAATAGAATAATTCTGAAGGGTATTTCTTGAAAATAAAAATATGAGCATAAACCGCGTGTGGAGAAAAGAATTATGCTTTTTATAAGGCAACTTATGTAATAGTCAATGATGGCAGCGATGATATACCATTATGTGATGAATTTACTGTAAGAAAATCGTTATCATCGACAGTCAACATTCAGTATTCTTTTAAAAAGGTGGAAAATAATGAAATTACATGAATTTCGAAATCAAAATATGGGTATAAATAATATACAAGGAATTGGGCGATAGCGATATTGGGCTTATTCTTCTTCTTCCTCCTCTTCTTCAACTTCCTCATCTAAAAATTTGAATAAACAATTTAAAAAGTGCAGGAATTCTGGGTAAGATTTTAAATTTAAAATCTAAACATACAGACAGCTCTTTTATAGAAATTCATAATTAAACTTTATTCTCTAATTTTTTCTTTTCAAAGAAAGAAAACCGACCTCCTTCTTCTCCCTCCTCAGCGCCTTCCTCTTCGGCAGCGTCTTCAGGAGGTGCGGCCTCTTCCATCGGTGCTTCTTGCTTTTTCTCTTCCGCTTCAGCGCCACCTTTATCACTACCTTTTTTAGACCATTCGGGTTTGTCGGTCTTCTTTGCCATCTGCTAAAATAATGAGATGAGGAAATGCCATAATGAAACAACCATTTTCCTCATGCAGTTTCTGCAGGCAAATTGCATGCAGATGTAATTATAATGCAGAATTTCTAGAAAAAAAACGAACTTTGTTAACGATATCATCGATGACGTTTTCTTTTTTGACCACTTTGAGATTTGCTCGAAAGTCTTGCTTATCTTCTTTCTGCCCCGCCATTTTCTTGAATCTAAGTTACCACCATTTAAATTTCATGCCAAGCTGAATCACTAGATCAGACCTATGCAAAATGATCGGCTATAAAGTTTACAGTGCAAGATAATTCATAATAAAACTGCTTATCAATCTTATCCTAAATCATTCCGAAACCTTACTTATTATCATATTTTGATACTTTCTTGAGAGTCGGTTTCACGAATTTCCCTCGCAGATCGTTGACAGCAATTGTAAGTTCATTGATCTGAAAATATGGATAAAGTATTTCAGCCCGCTCTTCCGAAACGTAATTTGAAAGATGAGGTCAAGTTTTTTAATTTTTTGCTCAGTTATAAAATATTTTCAAACGGATAAAATCTGCATACTTCAGCATCTTTAGCCATGACCGCTTGGTTAATATCGTATTTTTCTTCCTCCAATTTTACCATATGTTGAAATAGCTGATTGTAAATTGCTTCCAATTTACCTGTCAGATTCAGTGATTTTAATTTTGAAGTTTTTCTCAAATCGGAAAAGGTTGTTTTAGTTATCAATGCAAAATTCTTTTTATGATTTTTTATGTGCTCAATATTTTTGCTACTGATACGAGTTCTTTGAAAAAGTGATTACTTGATGTAAGAAGATTTTCCGTGACCAATAAAATTTAATTTTATGTTACCGTGATCTTCGATGGTGTCTACATCTGGTAATGGTATTGTGCGTTGTGAGAGAACTTTTTGCCTTTCCTGCTCTTTCAGTAATTGTTGCTGTTTCAGATCTTCAGCTGCTTTCATCATAAGCAGCTTCTAAAATCTTTGAAATTTTCATTATAATCAAATCGGTTTTTCGTCATTTCGATTAATTTCAGTTTTTTAAAATTAAATTTCATTTGTTTAAGAAGCTAACTCACAATGTCCTATAATTGGCAAATTTAGTGATATATTTCCGTAAAAGTAGCATTCATGAAGCTTACACGAAGTTTTTTCTTCCTCTCTGGTGTCAAAAAGCCCTTTTTCGCCTTTTTCTTGCCAGCTTCTTCCAGGCGCTTACGCACTTCGGCTTTCTTCATTTCCCTTTCCTCCGCTTTCCGTTTAGCTTCCTGCGATAATATTCATGAAAATAAATCAAGAACAAAGCAATTGATTTTCACTGCTAAATTTTTTCACCTACTGATTTTTAAGAAGTATTTCAACTCCAAAACTGATAATTTGGATTTTAAAATTTCCTCCGATTGAATGAGTAATTAAATTTAATGAAGACATCGAATCCTAAAAGAGATAAAACCAATTTTATATGCTTACAGAATCATCGTCTTCGCCAAGAGGGCCGCCATATCGTGGACGATCGTCACACTCAGGTACTTCATATCTCTTATTTTCATCTATATCCATGCTACAATTGTTCACAAATAGATTTTTTTCTGATTGAGTAAAAAGTTCATCTGCGAAATTTAGAACTGTTCAAATTAGAATATGGATTCTTCATAAAACCTTTAACTTAATAGATGTACGCATAATATTCATTCATTTCTGAACTTCTTCTTCAAAAAATTATTACATAAGTGAATATAGAATGTAAACACAAACTTCAATATTACTATACTTCAAAATATCTCTAGATTATTTGAGCCAGCCCGTTTACTAATTCAAAATTTCGCGTTCTATTTACATCTAAAATGCATAGTTTATAATTCAGAATGGAGCATGCTCAAAGGTATAAATTTTGGATCTGATTTTTTAGCTTAAGTGAAAATATTTGAAGTAAATATCACCTCCATATTCACTCGAAATTTATATGTGTTTTCTAGATTTTGCAAATGTTTTCTCGTATAATTCCTATAGAATCAAAAAGAAAAGATCATATACTATTGATAGAACGGCAGTAAAAAGAAAGCAGTCGAGAGTGATGGAGTCGATATTCTTAAGAACTGAAAGCAAGAAACGTAGCATCGTTGATGAAATTTCGTTGGTAAATCATTCTTAACTATAGCCTCACCGAGCAAGCAAACATAACGTTAAAACAAAACAACTGACAAGCCTCTACTGACAATACATCATGATTAGCTTGGGCGGAATTGCGAACCGATAATTTATCTTACTCGTCATCGGCTTTTACTAATATTTCGAGCAGTTTTCAGCATTAATAATTACAACTTCTTTTCTCCATTACTCTTATATGTAACCTACTTTCCTTTTCACCGTCTCATTCCCGCCTCAATTATTATCGCAACTGATCTAATAATAAACAAAAACAAACAAAAACATAAACAAGAACTTAATAAGAAATTAAGTAGAAAGAGTAATGAAAATTAGCAGAGCTTAGATTTGCTGATTTGATAAGTTTGCAGAAATCTTAACTGGCTTTTGATTTATTCTATAATTGAAGCTAAATCTCTTTAATGGGGAGATGAAAAATGTTAATGGGTAACAGGTATTTTCTAAAGATTTATAAGTTTTAGCTCATGAATGAGGAAATTTATTTACTTCAGCCGTATACTGAGACAAAAATTAAGTGTGTTTCCTACCTAAAGATGTAATTTATAAAAATCCAAATGGAGAACAAAAATTTTTTCCGAAGTTTTCTTAAATATTTGTCAGTTTCTGAATTGGAGGGCATTTAACTTAATATTTACTTATGACATACAATCGAAGAAAAAGTAGAATGCGCAATGATCAAAAATTCGTCGATTCTTAGCGAAACATTTCAATCAGAAATCGATTCGGAAATTTTAGAGCTATATTCGACTAAAGGAAGATTATAATAGTTCAAGGATCACCTTGTAATCTATGCCAGTAACTTAGGCTAATTTGGTATAAAGAACAAAATACGCAATAACCATAATTATTCGTTAAAAAATCGCAAATAATCAGTACAAATTTTTTTAATTGTTTGAAATTATAATTATCAATCCACTGCTCCAGGAATGAGGATTGAAACCTTTTCATAGTATCGCACATGATATCGTAAGAATCTATAATTTCTAAAAGTTGAAAAGATCTGTACTGTTAAAAATGTTTTTTAGGATTGCTCAACGATAATAAGAAAAAATATCCGGAGAATATTCCATTCAATTATATGAGAAAGGCTGTGATAAAACGATGAATGAAAGGCTGAAGTGAAGGACTGTATCATTTTGTCGGCGGAAACAATGAGATTGGTAAGCTTTATAGCGGGATTTAATTTAAAAAAAAAAAAAACCATCAGTGTGCATATTGGTAAGAATACGATGGTCATCTCTTGTAAGTAAGCTTTACAATGGTCTAAACTAAGCTACATTTCTTTCAACTGCATCATCAGAGAGTTTTGCTCTTCCTAACATATCGATCTCCTCCTCTTTCTTTCTTCTTGCATTATTCTCGAATTTCTTTTCTTTAAAATATTCTTCTCTCTATCGTTCGCTGAGAGAAGCTATCATTTCAATTTTAAAGTAAGGATAGCTTTCAGGAAGCAGGAAATAAGCTAGGAGACTTTTGTTGGGCACACCTGTGGAAGATGCTATTACTAATCATCGTAAAGACACAGCTGTATCTGCAATTCACCAACTACTCCAACAATATCCTTCCTCTTTCTTCCCATCTCTAACATTATCTACGGCAAAGCAATTGCAACCCACGCTTTTCCCTTCTAACTTTGAAATCCTTAAGTTTATCTGTACAATCTGTGGCTAGACTCTTGCAATTACTTCTTTTCTTTTCGGAATCTTTCACTTCTATGCAGTAAAATTGCGCTTAAAATGTAATTTAGTGAACATATTTCAAGAATTTTTCAAAAAAAAGAAATCCTCCAAATTTTATCTTTTTGTTCAATTCAAGTTGGTATTTATGCTATAATTTTGGGGAAAAATTATGCTTTATTCTTTAAAGGGGCAATAAATCCCACAAAACTATTTTAACTATTTTCTACTACTAGAAGTTCTATTAATTTTCAGATGTCAGCAGTATTCTTACGAATATATTGATTTCACAAAATTACCGCATCCAAACAGCATGCAGTAGGCCTACGTTAAAGTATTGAAATAATGACATCAAAGAATTTTAAATTTTTGTTGATTTAATGAATTAACATTCATTAAAACGTGATTGTACGTGAAAAGAATAATTCCAAGTCTCCCGCTCGACTTGGAACCAATTTATCCAGTTCATTTAAAAAACTAAATAATGTTTTCTCGATTTACTGAAATCAATATTAAGCCCATATCACTGAACATATTTTTTTCTCTCTATGTTTTACAAACTTTCGTATAAAAAAGAGTGAATCTCGTTGTGAAACAAATTTTATGCTAGACTCGAAAATATTTCACACCAGTCACAATGATTATTTTATGAAACTGTTCCAAATCACATAAGTGCAGTACCATTTTTCTTGTCGTAAGTCAATGCACTTATTACCAGAAAATATTTTTCAAACATCAAAATTTTTATATGCACATTGTGTACAATTAATAACACCTATTTTGTATTAATGAAATTCGTGACTGATTCCTCAAATTCAATAATGAGAAACATCGAGTATAGGACGAAAAGCTACCAATAGCGAATCTAAGGACAATATGTTCTACTTCCATATCTTCCTTACATGTTTTCTCCTCCACTTTATGCAATCCAAACTGAATGATAGCACGAAGTTCGTTGACTGATTGATTGATTCCTAGTTTAAATTTGCTATTCTCAGGAACCACTGCAAACTGGCCCATACTGCGCATGTGACTGCTCCTTTGCTGGCTGCCTGAAGCTTTATGAATTATAAATACCATTCACACCTTTCAAACTATCTTTTCCCTTCTATTTGATTTAATTTCCAATTCTTTCTTCTCTTACACTAAGCAACTTTCCTTCCTCTTTTTTTTCACTTCTCTTTTCGTCACCTGCGAAGACTTACTTTCTTGGAGAAGCTATCCAGATCTCATGCTCCTGCTCTTCCTTCAATTTTAGCATTCTGTAATGGCATATACTTAAAACATCTACTAAAAGGAAATACGTATATGCACATATCACATCAATAACTTCTACACATACATGTAATCATGAAATAGATTATCTTTGTGGGAAGCATAATATAATACACTAGGAAGAATAAAAGCCTTTCCTAATTTTCCAAGATATATTCCTAAATTAAGTATTGAAACTATTGCCGTGCTTAAAATATGGAGCGATTGGTAAGAGGATACTTGAATTACACCCACTGAGCAGAAAAGATTCCTCACTACCCTCCTCAACTAAGTACGTCAATACCTGCTCATTCCGGAAGCAATCATCCTTATCACTCCAGCAATATATAGGTATATATTGCAATATATATTGGTGAATGGCTTAAGGTCAATCCTAGATGGCACACTCCATCACTTTTTTCAGCTATTACTGAATTCTTTCCTTTTTCCAGTATCAGTTTCATATTGCTTCTGATGTCCTTTCTTTAACGATCAGTTGCTGCGATGCTAGTAAGATCTTTCTTTCAGGACAACTCATTCCGTCCAACTAATCTTATCCGGAAAGAAAATATTCCGCCGAAACTTTCGACAGATACTGTCAAGTAGAAGTGTGAAAATGGAAGAGCAGACCAGGAGGTGATGCGGTAGCGATTTGAACACTTTTTGTTTCATGGTTGGGGTGTCGGCCGTCGGTATTTATATACCATTATTAAATAGTTAAATTTTTCCCAGTTTAGTGAGGGACTTTGAATTTCTGTGTCGGGATTCTCGTTGAATCTCTCCCTTATTATTTGTCCCATTTTTCCTGATATCACAGATATTATCAGTGTTACACATTATTTGTAAATTCTCTGGATGAGTTTCGCTGAATCGTCCGAATTAATCTATGTAACATTTTCCATTTATATCTAACAAATTGTTGTTAATACAAGAATCTTATCAGTGCTATTTATGTTATTATCAATATCAAATTGAATTGGTATTAATAATGATGTTGTTAAGGATCGAATTGAATTAATCTAAGATATTAAGTATGAAAGACAGGCTATCCGATTTGCATCAGGTATGTTGATTTGTTGTTTGGTTCCGTTACCTTTTATTTTTTATTATTAGGAGTACCGGGAGTTTTTCCTGCTGATAGTGTAGCTTGGCTAACTGTTGAAAATGACATGTGACCTATATCAAGGAGCTTAAGAATGTTGATTTCATACATATATAGCCGTAGTATTTTTCTCAATTTGGGAATTCTAAATTACATTACCGAATAAAGTAATGTTGAAAATAAATGTAGACGAAATTTTGAGGTATTTACAGAGCTCTAAGAAGGAAATGTCATTGTCCGCTTTGGTGGAGCGGCTGGACGAGGAATGCACAGATACATCCGAGAAAACGAATTTGTTAAACAAAGCTAGTAGCAGCAAGGTCGACACGGTATGGAAAATTTCGCCATGGTTTTATCATTTCAAGCATTGGTCAAATCTTCTAATCCTCTCCGAGCAGCCACAAATTTGACATAAATCTATTCTCAGCTTCGAGGAAATATGCAAATTACTCTTCTTATTTTCAAATAACATCACGTATTTTAAGTTTCTAACGCGTGTGGATAGGTTGATAAATGATATGAATGGAATGGAAACGTTACTGGATGAAATAAAAGATTGGCATTGGAAAATCATTGTGGAACCAGGAGATCATCCTGGTAAACGTAATTTACCTTATAGTTTTTGTTATAATCGATGTATAACTGATTTTTTTAATTGATCGGGCGTCCAATTTAGAATAGCCAATCTAATGTGGACTATTCGAATTAAGGAAACAGTTTTCTGTTTATTATTTCGAAAGCTTCTTCAGTAATAAATACAAACTGAAAAATAATAGTTTTAAAGTTCCTGGAGTAGAAGATTCCATGACCATTTTTGATGCGAGCTGATTTATCATAGGTGTGGATAGTTAATTTTTGACCCCACACGATTTTTACCATTAGAATAGTGAAATGATCTGAAATAAATGTTGCAGAAATGAATATACGGTTAAATGACGCAGTGGTTTCTTACACGACAATGCTTTATAAAACTCAGGCTGCTCTTAAGAGTAAGTGCATGCAGTTGTTGACAATAGATGAATTAATGGCAGCTTTTTTTTGTGTATAAGTTTTTTTTGAAACACTTTTTATGGCTTTATTAAGGTTTAAATGCCGAAGTCGATCGGCAATTTAACAAATCAACAGATGAAAGTGCTCAAACGGTGGAGGCACGTATCAGAAGAAACCAGGTAGTATAATATGACATTTTCGATCTAAACTTTTGATATGTATAAAATCATCAGTCATCTTGTAATATCAGTGTAAATAGCTTTTGTAATTATTTTCAAGGCTTCAAAATAATTCGTTGATTTCTTGTTATATTGTAATATAAATTTTAAGGTGATGACGCTAACAAAACGGCTCCAAGGTCTATTGATTGTTTTCAATGACGAACAGTTAACATACAAAGATAAATGCAAGCGGAAAATTCAGTCGTACTTGAAAATTTGTACGCTTCTATTCTTTTTCTTTAATCATTTTCATGTTTTACTGTAGTACAAACAAAATACTGCAATGTTTGGAAATTATTTGCTTTTCTTACATGCTTAGTTAATTTACATATTTATATATAAATATAAATTAGCTTAGTTAGCTTATTTACATGCAAGTTTAGCTTCAGTTCAGTGTAATGCTGAAAACTTGTAACCTGTTAAATAATAATACCGTTAGCTGACAACGCAGTGAACGAAGAAGATCTCGAAGCGATCATCGAAAAAGGAACTTTATTTGAGCACACAAAAGTGGTTAGCTTTTTTCTTTTTTAAAGTTTATCTCTTGTTGGAGCACATTATAGTGCAAATTGTGAACGATGTCCCGCAAATAAATAAGGTTTTCTAGCTGATGTTGGCGGAACGGGATAAGAAAGCTTTATATGATGAAGTAAAGACACGTCATGAGGATATTGTGAAATTGGAAAGCAGTATAAAGGAGTTGCACGGCCTCTTCGTCGAATTAGCAACTCTCATCCAGAGCCAGGTGTTGTGACTTCTCATCAAATAAAGCAGCATCATTTTTCAAAAATTCCAGATCCTAAAAATTTGCTTAGTGATGTGTAAAAGAATTCCGTTGCTTAATCATTTAGTTTTTTGTAGAGCGAAATGTTAAATAACATAGAGCGAAATGTTGAAAGTGCAGTGGAATATGCACAGAAAGCTCACATGAATATGATCAAAGCGAAAAATATGAGGGCAAATGTCCGAAAGGTTGTTCATACTACAATAACAAATTTTTAGATCTCAGGATTATAAGTTTTTAGGTCTCTAGATCCGAAGAATTTTCATCAATTGTAAAAGAAAATTGAGATTTTATTTCGTTTTTTGCTTACTTCGATTTCAAAGTAAATGTTGCCTAAATTGTTTATTTCAGAAAAAAATATGTTTGCTGATCGTGATCATCGTTTCCATAATTTTCATATTTTGTGTGGGGACGATGCTGTTTTGCTTTTATGTGCCATTTCTGTGCCACTGAATATCATCATTTGAAGTTTCATTTATTGCCTTAAGCCTTATTTCAGTACTAGAAGAATTCTGTTGTGATTACTTGCTGGTCATGTGTATTTATAAAACTGCACTTTTTGTTTCCTAATATTTTTCGGTGAAAATTGCCACCAGCTATTTTTCTTAGCAGTATAAATCTTCATTTCCGTACAGTTTCTAAAAGCATTTGGAAAGTTATTTGTTCAAAGGACGACCTTTATTCACAAAGATGTAAGATGAAACTAAGTGTTGTTCAAGAAATTAAGAAATAAGGATGGTTAATAAAATTATAAATGTCGGCTTGGATTTTTTTTCGGGTCTATATCAGCTTACATATATTAACGTCCGTGTCGCATGGCTTTGCCGGTTCGTATCATAATGCTTCAGCAACAGATTCTCCCAGTCGAGCCACACCCAAAACTGTTAATTCAGGTGTTGTTTCTATAAATTTAATTATCAAATATATGGGCCTTGGTTTTGTGAATGACCTGGTTTCCTAACGAAATCAGGAGCCTTGTGGATTTAGAGTCCTAAGATGTGTCTCAGGATTTTTTGACCATTTTCGAAGGTTGAACTAAAGAAATTAACATGGTTTATCACTTATTCCAAAATTTTACTCTTGTTTTTAAGAATGCCATCAGTTACCGTAGATTCATGAAATGTCATACCCTGATAATTCCTTTGAGACCGCTTATTTGATAACAGTTGCCTTAGAACACTCTGTTCCGGGCTTGATTCTTCATCGCATCTTACTGAACTGCAAAATTACTATTCGTATACTTTAAAAATAGAATAGCCTCATTTGAATGGAAACACATTTCGTGTTTTGGCTTATTATTATTGGTTATTCAGCTGTGGTACTTATCAACAAGTGAGTGACAACGTCGGAGAAATTAGTGGGATTCATTAGTACAATCAGAAAATATCCCACTTGATTCGATGATTAATGATGATAAACTGCGTTTTAAGATTCCATGGATTCGTAAACGGTATCCAAGTAGCATTAACCATGATGCAGTGTTTATTCACCGCCCTGATTCTGTAACTCGTTTCTCTTGTATCACGCCGACTTAATACTAAAATTACTTTCTTAAGAAGGTTTATAACGTTTACAGTGATATTATAACCCAATACATCATGCTAGTAAAATATATAAGCTTTAATCCAATAATCTTTCTCTCTAAGACCTAGTAATCACTCCGTCGATCACAGTAACTCTGTTAGCTATAGATATGTAATATTGGTATTTGCATATTCTAGATAGTTTTTTAAATAATACATGTTATAAGAAGTTGGGTTTCACTGATCTTTGAGGAAATTTTCAGCCTGTTTTCACTAACTTGCATAACATTACGAAATAAAGCAAGATTTAAAAACCTTGTTTATGATGATATGCCACGTCAAGCAGATCACCCTCATGGATGAGATCGTAATAATAACATCCAGTAAGATCTTGTGGAAGGTGTTTCAGGATGAATGGCAGTCTAAAAAATAATGTATGATGCAGATATATAAGAGACCCAAAGTTAAAGCTATAAGAATAAGATTCTAATCATTGGAATAAAATTACCAGATTTAAACGCAAAGATATAGGCTTAAAAAGCTATAAAATTGCATACCCAGAACCGCAACGAATGATCCGACCGTTTGGTATTATAGTTATCTGAAACCGCTCTTCCACGCCTGCAAACAATACAAATTTTGGGAAAATTAAATCTGACAGGGCATAATAATCTTATCAGCATTTAAAAAATTTCAGATTTGAGGACTTTGGTCGATTTCAGTTTAAAGCGAATCTCCTAAGCCTGTTTTTTAGTAACTTCAGGTCCCAATTTCTGCCCTTACTCCAAATATTGCTTACGTGATGAAAATAGTTTGATGAGCAACATCATCAAGGATGGTTTGTCAACACGACGCGATGAACCGTAACAGTGAAAATATTCGTAATTCTGCTCAAAGTGATCCGAATCCCTATAATTAGCCTTTCTGAATTAGTTTCCAATCAAGAAATAATATAAAGCGCAAAGTAATTAGCGCAATAATAATATTGAGTTTGAAGCGTTATTCTAAAGCACTTTTATCGTTCAAAAATTTTTCATTAGAAAAAGTGATTCCCGGAATTGGAAAGAAATGATATTAATTCCAAACCATGAATAATTGAAAAGTTACAACATACTTGGAATCGTAAATCCGTAGACGACATGGGAAAGAACGCCTCAAACCCAGTTTCCACTCTGTTTTCGGTTTATAATATCCCGTGCTCGAGCTTACTGTTTCACTAACTGAATTTAGTGTAAAAATAAGTGATTAGTTGCATGATCATCTTTTCAAGTAAAATGTGCTTATATCACAGCAAGAAAAAAATGATTAATTAATCAATAAAATGGTGAATAGTCTAATTTCTTTAATAATTTAATTTTTATCAAAAAATTAGACCTGAATCGCTGGCATTGACATTTTCATAGCATTCTACACTGGTTTCCTTTTTGAAAAAAGCTGCATCTGCGGGGTGTAATATTTCATACCAATTTCTGATTGACAATATTGAATGTAATGTTACATTAATTATTTAAGATGATAAATAACAGTATTTAGTCAACTAATAATAAATGGTAACTATAATTATAATTAGTAATAATAATAGTAATAATAATTATTATTAATGATAATAAGTATATAAATAATAAACAAATAAATAATAAAATTTTACCCCTCCAAGGGGCTAAAATTCCTATCAAATCTATTTCTTTTTAAAGAATTACTAAGGAAATATACTTTGAAAGAAGTGAAATATATTATTTTGTTTTACCAAACAGTCAACTTCACAGTAAAGGATGTTAATATCGACAGCTATAAATGATACCGAGCAAAAACATTCTCTCCCAAAAATTTATTCATTTCATCGGAAGCATACAAAATTTTTCCCGATGATACATCGACGACCGTCACAAAATGTTCGACATTCTGGAAATAACTTCAATTTGAATTCCAGTTTCTCTTACGTAGTAAGAATGAAGTGAGTTTTAGTTGTAAATCATATAGAAAGCTAGTAAACAAAAGTTTCCATGAAACACATTGCTGTCAACGCCTCTGTTTTAAACCTCAAATTTCATAAACTTCTGGTAAAATTGAGAAGCTTGTAGATGATAATTTCAAACATTTTTGAGAAGATTTAGCAAATCACTGAAGGTGACATGCTTCGCGCAACAATCACAATCCATTTTTTTATCATTCGATGTTCCTGAAAAGCTAAACTATCTATTTGATCTTGCATTTCTAGTTCAGAAAATTTCTTGGTTATCATATTCTTTGATATTGTAACTTTCGATCTAACTGAAAATTCTTTACATTTGTTGTAGCTCACTTTTAGTATGAAGAATTTTTCCAGCTAAATTAAAGTTGCTACTGAAACATTCATACTCATTGTACTAATGTGATCAAGTGCAAGTCGCAGTAGGGAAAGCTTGTCAAGCTTCCGACAAAATGTTGAGGGTATCAATGTAGCCAGTTGTCCCATTAGTTCATTCATCTTATCACGGCGTCGTTTTTCGATTTCGGAATGATTATTGCTGTTAGCGATACGATTTGTCAACGGTGAATTTGGAGCAAAGTCCAGCCAATGACCATCACTAGAATAATCAGATTAAGCGGTATCCGAAAATTTGACACGACTAGTGAAGAACGAAATCGAAAGACGTGAAATATGACGGAAAGATCCGTTTTGCAATTTTCCTTTTTTCATCTTCATGATTTTCGGATATAATGCTATGATAAAAGTATGATGCATCATAACACAAGGATTTCCAGTACAGTACGTTCCTTAGTTATGTGTGAAACTTTTGTTTAATCCACTCTGACATGATAATCGATAGTTGGAAATATTTAATAAAATAGTAAAATAAGTGGAAGTGAGATTTTAAAAAGGATTCAACAGAATACTGAGGGAAACAGACAAGAAGTATTTTATACAGACCAAATTTTGAAGGGCTCTTTGAAGAACAAATTTTACATTTCACATGTTTATCCCCATTTTCCTTAAGGAACTATAATACTAGCTATCTGCTTTTCTTCCAAATAATTATGCTGTTAAAAACATGGCTCACAAGTTTAATAAATAGCTGCTGTTCACACAAATTTTCTTCACTCTTATTAAAATAATTCAGTAGTCTGTAATTTAAAAACCAAACTAAGGATACCGCACCGTATCATTGCATCGCGGTGTGTTTGGTGGTGTCATTGTCACCAGTCACTTATTTAGCCGTATCAGCTACTCCCATTTTGGACGAGAGCATAGTAATCAATGACGGAAAACTTGATATTTCAATATTTGCATCAGTTTTTCGCGTTGTACAATCAAACCATACAGTGCTGCGCTGATATAACAAGAGTTGTGGAGTATGTGAGACGCTTCTCGAAGTAGTGCAGAGGAGGTTGGAGAGATGCATTAACAGTGAGTGAGGACTTCGCAGCACTCGGTCTATCACATGTTGTCATCGTACAATCATCGATTATCCTCAGCTTACAGTTCCATCCATTTCATTCCCAGTGATACCTCCCTTAAATAAGCCATAGTTTGACTACTGATAATTTAGCTCTGGACCAGTTTGCTTGCCTTTATAAGTAATATGAACGATATTGCGGCGAGACGAGCCGAAGCAATTTCAAACATCATTAGTCTGGGTCGATGTCACTGACAGTAAGAAAAGTTTTCCTTAACTGTTGGAAAGCTATCCTTGGCATTTTATTTGCATCTCATCGTTTGTCAATTTGTCATGTTGTCAAATCGCTGTGGTTTGACAAATGATGGTGAGTGTAAATTAAGAAAAATCAACTCAGTTGTAATATAGCAATGATTCTAATAGGTGCCAAAAATCGCAATTCTTTTCCATTCTTCAGCTTTCCTCTCGCAATTCTTTATCCGTTCTTCAGCTGTTCTCCCGTATTCTCTTACGGAGTGGTACAAGTATACAGGTATCGAATTGGACCATAATTACATGGTATATAGACAATGAATATTTTTTGCCTGAACATTTCCTTTTTTTGCAAAATAGAAAAAGAATTTTGTCGAACCGTACTTGGCTGTCCTCCTGGCACTGTATTGCGCCAATTCGTCCATTTGAATTTTTCATTATCTCAATAGCTTATTGAATTTTTTTAACAATTATTTGAAACTCAGTTAGAGTAGCTTTACCACCATTTAAGATAGTGTTAGACTTCCACGAATATCCAAGATAGTAATTTAATTTATAAATATTCGTCGGTATTTGTGCCTGCTAGTTAACACCTAAAAGTGGAACTTTTACGTTTCCTATGCATGGTGTCCAATAAAAGTATCAGGATACCACGAAATATTTCTCTACAGATTTTTTCACTGCTTGATTCCATTGCTTGAGATATGCACCGGTGACATAATTGGCCATTACATGTAGTTCTCTTTATTTGGCAGTAAATTCCAAATTTTCTTCAAAAATTCCGAGATTATTGATTATCCATTCTGCGTTGCTCTACCCGAAACAGTAAATGGACGGTTAGTCCCTCAAGATGAGGATAGGGTGACTCGCCTGACCTCTTTTACTCTAGCCCTAAATGGTGGAGTGGATATTGTCTGCTTCAGTGTGCTCTACTCACTAAGCCGCCATTAAGCTGATGGAATGACTCGCGCATAGGTTCTTCCCCACAGGTCAGGCAATGACAGAGCATGGATGGACTGACTGTTGAGTAGCTCGAGTTCTATGTCTCTTTATTCGATTCAATATCTCAATACTCTCCATTCTATTTCATCTTATTTCTGCCACCCTCCACTCCTCCTCCTTTTCCTTCTTCAGCTTGTCATCCAATGTCACCAAATACTACTAACCTAAGTAGCAATTGGGATGACCCCTTTTTGTCTGTCTGCCGTAAGCTTGCATCATTTTGGCATCTTTCGCTCCCTCATTCCTGCTGCATCTATTGTATGCGCTTCCTATAATTGCTTTTTTTAAATACTAATTTTGTGAAATTTCGATCGAAATTTGTTAACTAGTTTTGAAAAAGCAAATTTAGGATTTTGCAAAATATTTTCAAAATTCAAACAGACTATTACTATGTCACGTGCGGAAGCTTTCGACTGGAAAAATTCGCTTTATCTTTTCATCTAATACTTTCTACTTTAGAAATACCAATTCGTACACTAACTTCTCTTCAAAGTAGTCATTGTGATGTGACCCACCTTCCGTAGTCTCAGTCTAACAGTAATTTGTCCTTTAATATTCAGTGAATCTAGTTCCGTAACGCAAGGGCATCGTAATCTTCGTACTGTTTCCCCCTGATTCAGAAGAAATTATGCTAATAATTCCTCTATTTTTCATATGCTTTTAATAAAACGACATGAACTCACCACATTTCTCTAATTCTAAATTTAGATTCATTACATTGGTAAATTTTAAGTCTCTTCCTAGGAGCGATCCATGCATTCTTTATCTTCTAATGACTCCTAGAAAATGCTTGACAAATTTTAGTAAAACGGTAATAAACAGATGATCGACTGGTATATAAAACAAAACACCTTTGTAGGAGAAAATTGATAGCAGTGGTTCCTTTCGAAAGGAATGCCATATCACAAGGCTATTAATATATTGCAGAACGTTTTATCAGTCCGGTGTTAACAACTAAAAATATATTCACTTCTTTTCGGAAAGTTACAGTTTTTTTCTCATTGTTTGAGTGGTCGAGTCTGCTATACTTCTGCGACAAATTCAGCCTGGAATATCTATGGAATAAAATTCACACTTACTGAACGTTGCTAGCAAATATTACTAGATTTGAACTCCGAAAGTGATCTCATTTCATGTGCCATAAACGTTCTTGTAAAGTATGTTGGGTATACCGTTTCTGGATAGTGCATTTCTGAAGATATTTTCACCAACAACATACGATGATCGTATCGACCGACTTAATTATTTTGTTACAAGCTCTTTATTAACTTTCTTTGCTATCCTCGTTTCAGCGAAACAGTAAGTTAATTCTTGAATTTTCTTAAAAACTCAATTCAGTTTTTCTTTCACAATTTTGTAGCAAATTTAAAATGGGACTATCACTATGAAGTACTCTGATGATGCTAGTTATTGGGAAGCTTGGATATTCCAGATATGTGGGTTCGCCGATACAATGTTGGGTGCCTATGGAATTTAAAGGTGGATGGGAACAATATACGGAGGATTACTGCTTCATACAGGTTTGTTGCCACGTTTTCTGCTCAAACTTTAATTTATAAAAATGAACGAGTATCTTTCTAAATGCTAAAACCATAGCCAAAATTTCAATTTTACTTAACATTGAAGTGGATGATTAAGGACTTCATATGTAAGCTGTTACTGGTTGCCTCGATACTACTATTAATTTTAGTCTGTTGGTTCTGTGACTTTTTTATCGATCTTCTGTCAATGGAGATATGCAAGCAAATGCGTTTTGAATTGAAAAGGTCGAAGAGTTGGAAAGACTATTAAAGTTATAATTATGAATAATTGTAACAAAAAGCTATTTATGATTATATTCGATGTAGAATACCTATTGGGTACACTTCGATGACCCAGTACCGGAGGATGTGAACGATCGTCACGGAGCCGAAATCGGTTACTACCAGTGGGTACCAATTATGTTAGTACTACAGGCACTGATGTTTTTCATCCCAGAATGGATATGGAAAACTCTTAACAAACAGAGTGGTTAGTTAATCCTGATATTTTTTTTCCAAATTCTCAAGCACCGAATGCTAACCTCAGGATTTCTTTTCTTGAATTTTTTTATTCGGATTAGAGCCACTGCTTGATCACCATTGATCAGTCGAACAAATGCGATTTTCATATACATCAGGTTATGAATATTTTGAAATATAAATGAAAATAAATTTCTCCCAAAAAGTACCCTTTCAATACACAAAGTCTTAAAACAGCGCACGATATATGATATGTTACAAATACAAGCTTTCTGGCTTATTTCAGGCCTCGATTTAGATACGATAGTAAAAGAAGCGAAAAATCTAAGGACATCAAAATGTAATGAACGGAAGAAGGAATTAGAAAAACTGGCACTGTTTGTTGAAGAATGTCTGGAATTCGACACACCTCATCACCAAAACCGTTACTTCTGTTTTAATTACGGCTACTCATTGGGTTCCTATGTAACATTGCTGTATCTATTCATGAAGTTACTTTTTGTTATCAACATATTCAGCCAATTTGTAATCCTCAATAATTTCCTTGGTACCAGTCATAGTCTTTGGGGATTCCAGGTATTTTTTTTTTTGGACAATAGCTTTGAAAAACAATAGCTTTGTTTTTTTCTTCCTTTTCTTTTTTCAATATTCAACATTTAACCTGAGCTTCGTGATCTGCAAATTATGCAGTGAGGTTAGAGTTGTAAAGAAAAATCATAAATGTATTAAATATACAATTAAAGATCTTAGATACTACTGGATCTATGGCAAGGCCGAGAATGGTTGGATTCCGGGGTGTTTCCACGAGTAACAATGTGCGACTTCAAAGTGCGACGCTTAGCAAATATTCATCGGTATTCAGTACAATGCGTTCTAATGATCAATATGTTCAATGAAAAAATATATCTTTTCATCTGGTACGCATATAAATTTTCACTGCAAATAGAAAATAAAAGTTGGCGAAGTCAACACCACAATATTAAAAAATATTAAAAAAAAATATTAAAATATATTAAAAATATTAAAAAATCCCAGATCCATACTGATCATGAAAATATTCTGACCTTCAGTAATATGTCATGTATTTACTCATTTAACTAATCTATAAGAGAAACACTAGTGTGCAGGTGAGCCATGGTACCTCTAAAATTAGTGAAGTTATGTTGAACCAGTGTTCAAGGATGTCGCGATTTCTATACACATGATGATTAGAAGGAATATTAAGGAAGGATGACTATAATCTGATCTGTTCTTTCAACGTGTATGGTCATGCCGAAATATTATTTTTATTCGTTGAAACTTAGGTGTTATTCAAACATGACAAAAGTTTTATAGGTTTTGGTTTCTGTTTGTTGCTGCATCTACACTACTTAATTTCATCTACTTCGTTTACAATACCATATTGGCCTCAAATCGGGAGCGTACAGCGCGGCTACTCCTTTTACATATGAAGCTTGATGAAACACCTATGGACAAAGCAATATTGCGTCGTTTTGTGCATAAAGCACTGCGGCCAGGTTTGCCGCTATCATTTCCACACTAGTTACTATCGTTAACAAATTTTTAAATCACTGCTCCAGTTTGTTCGTCATTTAGCTTTTTAAAATTAGTTATCGGCTACCGAAAAGGCAAAATTATAGTTGAATCGCATGGTTTCATTAAGGAAATCTTTAACTATTAAATTTCGAAATTTCTTAGAAATACAGAATGGGAACATGCAAGCTATGAAAATTCACTGTCGTGCTGTTAAAATTTTAGTCGCAAAATTCATATTGAAAAACTGATAGCTATCAAATTCTTTTTTTAAGAGATCTAATCAGTTAATTATAGATGGTATATTACTTTTGCGATTTGTTGATATGTATGCTGGCGGCATAATGGCACGTGATCTTTGTGGACAACTCTTCGCCGATTTTTATCGGGAACAGTATCACCGTGCAATTGGCAGTCATACAACAAAAAGCTCATCACCAGGTCTTGATGATGGCTTCACCGAAACACAGTATGACCCGGAAAAGGTAAGCGGTCATAACAATCCTCCGGATTATTTGCAACTCGGTGAGGAAAGATTACAAATTGTTACTATTCTCAGATACTGAGTAAACGAAATGGTAGAATGCGCAAAATAAAAAGTAAGAGGATCCATATTTTTGATTTGATGCATTTTTCCTAAGATTCCAATTCAATATGGAAAAGAGGATAGAAAATAACAGTCGTATGATTACTGCTGTTCTTATCTATAGAAAAACCTGGAAAAATAGACATAAACAAATAGTAAAACATTTAGGCCAGAGAAGTCAGTGCTGCCTATCTTGGATTTGTTAAATTAGTTCTGGATTTTTCTCACTGCTAACCCTCATAATTTGCAGCTACATGCTCCACTAATGCAACCAGATGCATTTACACGAGCGGTCAAAGGCAAAGCTTCGTAAAGGGCATACTGATAGTCATGGTCGGATACTACGGCATTTAGTTAAAAAAACATTTCAGTTGCTTCTTCGGCACTATTCGCTGGGTACATCGAATTTCTGTTGTTTTCTCCGAAAAATGGTATTTCTGTGATTTATGCTAAACTGGCAATTCTAGATTTTTATCTATGTTGAACTGGCAAATTAAAGAGTCCTCATATGTTTACTCGGCTGACAGAGTTTATTGAGTCTGTTGATTTGTTTCTTGTTTATTGATGAAATTGTAAAAGACTAAATTTGACCAAAAAGTAGCTCTTCCTACTTAACTTAAGTATTTTGTATGGTAGAATTTGTGGAAATAGAATACCCAAAGAGTAAGAAGGAAAACGGATTTTCGGTTAACATTTCTAGTTCTCCTCCTTTAAATCTTTCAGTTTTCACTGTCCGATTAATTTAATTGTTATTTGCTTTTTTTCTGTTTCACTATTGGCAATATTTTTCAAGCTATTATAAACTGTTTTCATCTTCTAACTTCTTTCCAAAAACTTTACTAAATAAAAGCTTTGAAAGAAGGATGAAAAATAGGAAAACTTATTATCGAAAACTTCTGAATACCTTTTTTATCACTTATTCTCTTTCAATAGTTGTTCTTATTCTTCGTTAAACATTTTTGACTCTTGATTTGTCTTTTTTTTTTCAAAAGATGATGGATTTTCGAGTCTATTTGGGCAGCATTAATTCCAAAATGAGGATTTTTTGGCACTTAACAACATACTTTTTGTCAATTAATATTAAAGGTTGTTATGCTTTTCTACAACTCCACATATAATGCAAAAACAAAAACGGCATAGGATGTTTGTAGTTTATGATTTTTTTCTTTATTTAGAAATATCGTAATATATAGAATCGGTAAAAGGATAAAGTGGTGGTTAAAAGCTGAAATTGAGTTCTTAAGTAATTTTAAAAGACTTACGTTACATTACAATCTGCAAGTTTTCCATCGTGTACTTTTCCTGTCATTCTGAGCAACTTGTTTCCTGAAAATCTCTTGTAGATTAATTCTGGATAAAGTAATCACCAAGTATGATACAAGCAAAAATGGTTCACTGACCACTGTTTATTTGTTTCGTTTACCATACTTTTATTCGTAATTTTATTCGTTTAATGTGCATCACATTTTGAATTCTTTTCGTCACATTGAGTCGGTTGCAATGCGAATATTATTTCACTCTCGAAAAGTTGTCAGAATTTTAGATGTTTTTTAAATGAAAAACGGTTAAATATCAGTTATAAGCATTGCACCTAGATAGAAATTATTTCTATTGTGGATATTTTATTGTATAGATGAGCAGATGTAATTTACTACGAAATAGATTTCCAAATTTCATTTAACTTTTCCTTCAATTCCAACTGGCAATTTTTGAAATTACCGTGAAAATATTCGTAAGTGCCAAAACTGTCCTCCATAAACGCAGGTCCTAATTGTTAACTGTTAAAATTCTAACAAATAATGCTAATTATGATCCAATATGCTTTCAAAATTAAGGAATCTTCATATTCCGTAGAATCATTGTTGTAAGTTTCACCGAAATTACATGAATTGCATATTTTACTGTCTTGATAACTTTGTTTTAAAGACTTGATTTGTTCGCGGAAATCACCTAATCCAACTGGAAAACGCAGTATCGACCTTAGAAACATGTCAATCTCGAAAAGCATAAAAGTTTGAAATTAGAATCGGACTATAATTTTTGGCGTCCCGAGAATTCCTGTTTTTGGAAGGTTGGAATTGACGATATGTATGATCCGTTTCTTCATGAAACTCATGATTTAAGAAAATTTAGGATTAGATTTTAAAAACTAAAAGCAGATAAAAATGGTTACCTTGGGGATAAAAGTATTCTGGCAGCGTCTCGGAGTGATTCTGGCTTTTTCAATAACCACGGAATTGATTAGCTGTTCAGAGTGACGTGGTCCTTGTGCCTGCAATTTGTAGGAGCGATAGGGTATGCACAAATTTTCGAAGGTCATAGCTCTTAAAGGTTCGCAATACCGGTTATTGATATGTACATTTCGGAAGGGTATGCATCTCCAATGCAATTCAGTTGGTCTCAAGGCATCAAGTTTATCCACATCGTATCTCCAGCCCGGCTGATCCATATTTTCAAAATGGTGATTGAAAGATGAGTTGTTTCATGAGAAAAAGTTCTGAGTCCCAAGATTCGTAACTGCCCGACAGAATTTTTTTCCGAATTGACACATTTTTTCCCGAAAACTGGATTTATGATTCACAGTGGGAACAATTGCATGACAATAAACCTCACACTGATCATTTAAATTCTTTATCGCCTTTCAGCTGTAGAATCTTATGGAGTACGGAAGATGTAACCATTTTGATAGTTGATACTACCTTTGATTTAGGCGTCATATCAGCACCCAAACTTGTTATGACGTCAAGGAAAACTCCTCATCGGTTTGTTCATAAAGTTATCGTTTCACTCAAGGATTATATGACAAATATGCAACTACTCCACGTTAGGTATGAAGTTTGAGATTTTCTGTAAGACACCACAGTGTCATACCGGATATGCCAAGCCCAAAATCAGTTAAATGTCAGCCGTTTAGCCGCTTATTTAGATTTAATTTCTAATTAAGCTGATGCAGCGCAAACTTTCACTTGCTTTGTGTGAGAACGTTAACAGCTTTATGTCATTGTGCACTTGATAACAAACCGTAACAAATATACACAGAATCAAAGATGACAGAAACGTAACCCACTCAGGAGTGATTCACGTTCTTCCTGCACGCCTCGAGCGTTTACGAGATTTATTTTAGGGTTTCCTGCGCGTTAAATTATATGCGAAAATCACACAAAGACGTCTTTAGAATTATTGCAAAAGAGCCGATGATGCATTCCAGAACGGCAACTTAGAATAACTATGTCTCACACTTATCCAAACTCCATTTGGGTAACTGGAGTATTCTAAAACGCATTATTTTTGAATTGCTTTTTCTGAATTAGTGTTATTTCAACCATGTGTCTTCAATTTTCTAACAGGAATTATCCGTAACTATGAAAAGAAGTCAAATATTTGCCTACTTCGTCAAAACTGCAGAACATGAAAAAATGAAACTGAACTGAAATTAACATTTCATAATACACCATTTTTGTCTCTATCGCTCTCTGTTGCATTTCTTCGATAACATCACTAGTGCATATAGAGAGACAGCATTGCGCATGATAATCTCAATTCGAAAATTTTTAATAACGGGATGGAAATAGATTGATGAGATTTCTTTGCATCTGCTATGAAGACATCAATTTCAACGTCACTGGATCGAACATATCCGAAAACCGATCAAGTTTTTGTGCAAAAGCTGTCAACTGTAAAAGGAAGTGTCAACATTATAAAATTTTAGATTGTTACAGGACTTAGCTCCAAACTAACCAAAACTATAAAGCCTTATGCAAGGCTTTATTATCCGTGCAATTTCATTATGAATGTCAAAAACAAACTACATCCTCGTCTGCAAGATTCGAAATCGAAAGTTCGGCTGCGATCGACAAATTGATTGTAACTGGCTCGTTTGGATCGCCGGGTAAGCTTTTTAACATTTCCAATGCATCAAAAACTTGTCCTTTGTACAATAAACAAATCGCCATGTTGTTGCACAGCTAGAAATTTTAGGGAAATATTTAGATGCTATTGTTGTTTCATGTAGTAAACATGTATACTGATTAACAGGAGATAAAAGGTCACGAGTGATACAGTTCAAAAGCCAAATTGTTGGAATTCATGTACAAGGTTTGCAAAATAGACTATTAGAATTTACGCAGAGCACACATTTTTCGTTCTCATTTAGTCTAAACAAAGATATGAAGGTGACTGAAATTACAGCACTTCAGAAGAAGCGAGTGAGTTAAGATATTTCTGCAACGTTTCGTAAGCTTTGTTATAGTTGCCATGAAATATGTACTTCAAACACCTAAAATATTCAATTATTTGCGAAAATGCACTATATTTTGAGAAGATAAAATTTAAAAACTTAACAAAAAATAAGCCACAAAAATTTCTAAGCAAAACATTTTAACGACTGAGCAGCATGCCTGTGTAAGATTTGATCGTCACAAGCTGATGCAGTGATTTCATTCGAATAATGTTCTAAGTTCTTTTGATCACCGATAGTCACCGCCATTCTCATTAACATTAGCTTGAGAGCTATTCGTTGCTCAGAACTCAATCCATCTGCTTTCGACAAACGATTATATAGGATCATGGATGTTGAATACTCCTACAATGCTAGAAATTATTTTGGCAAAACCATTCGTTACGTTTGACGCACAACGATTGATTTGTCCTTTTGTCTTACAACCATTTTTTAAAGGATTTATTTCACTTTCTCCGTCAGTTCACAAGAAAATTTGCTATATATACAACCTTTAGAAAAAATAAACTACGAGCACGCATTTTTTGCACGGCTAACAAACGGTCCTCCCATATTTTGAAGAAATACTTGCTTCTGCTCGCTGAATTATCCAGAATCTATAACGTCAAACTTGATTGGTTTAGCTTTCTAATGAAACGAATTTCATTATGAAAATACAAAATCTTGAAAAAAAAATGCAGCCAATATGTTACTTTGTTAACACTTTTCTCTAGCCTGTCAATTCTTTCTAAAGCTGCCCATGGATTAGAAGTGAAGCGTAATGCCTCGGCATGAATTAAGCGCATACTGAATAGCACCAAGCTTCCTAAAATTAAGTGAATATTTAAAGAAATAAGTCCAAACTCTTCCTTCAAATGACCAGAAATAAATTTGATGAGTCCGTAATTTTTAAAAACTCGAAATCGTTTCTCCGTTTCATGCTATCGTCTCAAAATATGGCACTTATAAAAATTTGAGATATTTTTTATATCTAAATACACACCTTTGGGACCTTCTGCATAGAGACTGGGGTAGTACTGATAGAACATATCTGGTGCATCCAATTCTTCGAATGGTAACAACTCGTCATTCAATAATGTATACAGTTTCAAAGCCATAAGCAATTGGAAACGGCACGCCCATACCTAAGACAAAAATTTATTTCATAGGTCATACTTC
Source organism: Cercopithifilaria johnstoni (assembly GCA_916381525.1). Lineage (NCBI taxonomy): Eukaryota > Metazoa > Nematoda > Chromadorea > Rhabditida > Onchocercidae > Cercopithifilaria > Cercopithifilaria johnstoni. The sequence goes on from CAKAEH010001503.1 coordinate 116,742, forward strand.
AGTACTTTATAGCTTATACTTGATTGACGAATCGATAAAAATCAATCATGCCTACATTATCTATTAGGACATGCAAACCAAGCGTAAATTATAACAATGTCTATCCATATAATAATATTCCAAACAGTGTAAACCTTGAAACTGTACTCTGTATTGTTCGAAGGCTGGCCGGCCATCCCAAACCCTTGATTAACTTCTGTTAACAGCTCAGCAGTTAAATTAACGGCAGCTCGAAGATGTCCATCGGCCTGCAAACTTTCAATATTTAACGTCAACAGACAACGCGATTATGATTATTGCGCTTTTTATAAGACCAAGATTATGGATTGTAAGCATAACCACTGCTTAAATCCTTCTGAATTTCTTTTACTTTCATTGTTTATTTGTGACAAAGCTTTTGGAAAGTGCTATTCACGATTATCATGGAAATACTTTTTATTAAAAGCATGTTTTGAAAATTTCGCTTCCAGCCAATTAAACAGAGAATTTCATCAGAAATAAAAAGGAAACCAACAATGAGAAGATGAATTCCGTTCATATCCTTGGGAACTGAAGGTCGAGTGACCGTCTCGTTAAGCTTCTGCTCTAGCGTTTTGGCCATTAAATCAGGTAAGGTTACAGTTGTCCTACACAAAAAAGTAATAGATATTCCAACCTCACTATCAATCTTTGAAAAACAAAACCGATAAAATATACGAAATTATGAATTCACGAAACTATGAAGTACGGATGCTTACTTTAAACCAGGCATGGTGTAGTAATAATCAAACTTAGCCAATGAAAGCGCTTCTTTCAACCTATCCGAATCAGGCCATTCTTGCACGTTGCCATCAGAAATCTCCATTTCCTGGAAACCTAGATTTTTATACTTCTTAAGCAAAGATCCCAAATGAATTCATTTTAGAAATCCCAAAAAAAACTAAAAAAATTGATGTTCTGGTTATAGAATCTCAACAGTAAAATCAGACTCCGGCCTTTCATGCAAAAACATTGTTAACATCCTTCCTTCGTTGGTGCTGTTGTGAAATATAGATTTAATATTTGATTGGTTTGCAGAGCCGAATAGTGATTAATTTGCAGAGACGATTTATTGAGAGAAAGGTTATAGTTCATCAACGTTATTCCATATTGAAGAATTGTGCGGGGCGGTGAATGCGAGCTAACTGAAGACCCTTTTCCCGATTATGAGACTGATCAGATATATATGGATGTGACTGGGAGTGGTTTGTTTCGATTATTTTAGCAATATAATATGAGTAAAGATTAAACGTCATAATTTATATTTATCAAATGAATCGGATTGTTGAAGATTAAGATTGATATTTATTGTCTATAGTGGAACAAAGCATCGGTAGATCAAGGGTTGGAACTGCCAAGTTAATAAATATAGCGGCTAATGGAAAAGAACCAAGTAAAATGATTGATTACGTCAGAGGATCAAAGAATAGATGACAGAGCAAAGGCCGTATGCTTATAACCAAATTTGTGTTGTTACAAGAGCCATCTTAAGTATTTCTATATATTTATGATAAATTTTTGGACAGGTGTAATCATTTATTGAGAACTACGGAGCTCAGGTACGACTGGGGAACAGAAAAAGACAAGTATCCAGAAGAATTTCTGGAGTGAAACACTTCAAAAAAGGGCATCAACAATATACAAATGGCATAAAATGACACTTTTGTTTTAAAAATACCCTGTCTCTTCTAAAAACTTACTAGCTATTGAGATCCAGCTAGCAACAATTCATCGACTGAAGAATACCGCTACAGCGAAAAACATATAAGCAAAAGAAGCACAGCACATAAATGGCCCGTAAACAAAAAGTAATAGGGAGAGCAATGATTTCAAAATTTGAATAGTTTAATGACATCTCTTATCTAAATTCCGGATAGTACAACGACTGTATTCGATAACATATGATCTCTGAATAGGCACTGACGCACGAGTCACGCAAAGTATAACTCTACGCATATTGACTAAAAATAACAGCAAAAAAGAAACAAAAATAGTACAACCATAACAGTGAATAGAGATCAGTTCTAACAAAAATTTGAATAAAACTATAAAATTAGCGCCGAATGAAGCGCCCTCCGGCACTGCTCTTTCTGCCACCTCGACTTAGCATGCCTGAAAAACATTTCACATAAGAGAAATCCTTGTGAAATTCCTTTTCTTTTCTAGAGATTTTTGCGCACATTATATTCATCCTTTCAAATTTCCCTGAACATAACTTATAAACTTCTTACACTAAGCATCGCCACTAACTTCCCCCACAGAGTAGATCTTCGACTTAAAATCAGGATAGTGAAATATGCTGCATTATCTTGATATGTAATTAAGGTGAGAAAAAATAACGAACACAAAGTGTTACGTGAGTATGGGACTTGCATTTTACGACCATAAATCGAGATATTATGGAATTCTAATTTAAAATAAGCCCGAACGCTCACCACTATATTTTCCGCCAGGTGGCACATAGACATCAGGAAGAGGTCTTTTCCGTTTCTGCTCCGTTTTAGCTTCCCATTCACGATCTCGCTTTCTGAAAGAATTCCTTAAAGCTCGCAGATTTGAAAAGAAAACTGATTTATGAAAACATCATAAACGACTGAAAACATACCTGTTTTCTAACTTCCAGCTCGGTGTTATAACAAAAACAAAGGAAGGAGATTTGTGAGCAAGCATTTTTGTCAGATGAAGAGTATTTTCTGCCATCTTCAAGGAATTTTGTTGGAATGAAAGCTGATTCGCATCTCGTTTAGAGGGTTCCAATTTAAGCATCTTCTGTAATTCAGAATTGGCCGAAGCGATATATTGTTGCAACAATCGACCCAAATAAATGATTCTGAAAAATTTTGTGAGAAATATAGTGTTTATCAGTGGAAAGATTAATCGCGCTAAAACATCATCTTTCGATGTGTAACATACTTTGTTTTTTGGTATATAATCTCATACAATGCCAATCAAGTATCAATAGGATGGCATAACTAACTGTACTCGTCATTCCTCACACCAATCAACATAGTGTAAAGTATTTCCATGTTTTAGTCGAATATATGAGCTTTGATAATGACTAACTGTTGTCACTCCTCCAACATAATAGACATTCATGTTAAAATTTCTTAAGACTCGGAAAAACCTTTTTCGCCAATTAGCTGAATCCTTGCTTTGTTCCATTGTATAATCAAAAGCTGTTTTGTCTATTCTACAGAACGATGCAAAAGCTAAAGATGTTGTTTCCAGTTCGCTAAGACGTAATTCTTGCTCCAAAGATGTGTTCACATCTCCCACATTTGCATCGGAACGTTCTGATGGCAGTGGGGGAATAAGCTTCTAAAAATCGAAAACAATTAATCGGATTAAGTTAATTAAGGATCTAGTAAAAGATTACTTTTTTGCAGATGATATAAACAATGATGATTCCAGCACTTAACGACAACAAAAAAAGAAGGGTAAACTGATGCAACACATCAAACAAAACAAAATATCGATTTAACACCAACCGAAAAATAATCAGATAGAATCATTAAATCGCTACGTTCTAACGACTTCGAAAACGGAGCAAGCTCAACCAGAACTCGCAAAAATCTAATACGTAACACCGCATCTACTTCTTCAAGTACAGGAATCCCTTTGGATATCATAAAGTTCACCAGTTCAGTACTTCGATAATTGACCTAGAATAAAGCATATTACATTCTCAGTTTAACATTTTTTTATGGAAAATAAGTACCAAAAGGTAAACAATGAATGTAAAAAGAGAGTAAACAGCATTTAATGCTTAACATTGTTATCTGTTTACATTATTACAGAACCAACCGAAAGAAGTAATCGAGCTCGTTCAACGAAATACAGTATCTGATCAAAACGTTGAGGATCGTTAGCCTTAAGTAAAAAATTATATTACCATAACAAACTCACGACAAAACATGATCTTTTATTATTTCAACATAAATGCATTTTAATCTGCTATTAAAGAATATTTATAGGCTTTTCCCATTACTTATCATCAGCACAGAACTATTCATTCTCACTACACAATCTTCAAAAAACAGCAATTTATGGATAATTTCCATTTGCAAGTCCTAAAATTCTCAAAAGAATTGTTTAGGAAAATACAGGGAATGGTTCATCAATTTGCATTTGGTCGACAACGATTTTGTACAGTATCACTCGTCCTTTTGTGGTTCGGAAAAACTCCAATGAACGCATAAAATTAAAAATTAAATCGAACTCCACAGCTGTGATATCTTTAAGCACCTGCAAAAATCAAAAAACAAACTTTCAATTAATGATGCAGAAATGATCGTTCAACATAAGAGAATGTTTGACAGCAGTATGGTTACCTCTCGGATGTGATGCTCGATGGATAGCATTAAGTCCTCATTCATCAAATGAATCGGAATGTCACGTACATGCAGCTGAATGAATTTCAATAAGCGTAAACGTACCGATTCCTCCTCCGACTTCACGACATTAACAAATATCGCAGAAAGTACATCTGCATATGATATTATTCATTAAAATCCCTACGAATCCTTTGAAGAAAAAATGGTTCAAAAAAGTTATTCAGATCCAAAGAACTCCTATCTGTGCATGCCATAAACGTTCTACATTTATAAAGCATCAACCCTTTGGATGAGATTTCAGGAACTGGACAAGGACGTTTGTAAGCATAGCTATTTCCTGGAGTTCGTCTGTCTGCTGCAGCATCTGCGACAATACATCTGCAATTTTATCAACAAGTTCCCCGGATTTGACTACATGTGGTATTTCGCGAATCACTGCCTTCCGGATCTGCAACCGCACTCGACACATAATTAAAGAAAATACTGACACGAAAAAAGATAAACGGGATTAAGTATCACGACCAAATAAATAAAGGATGCAATAAAAACGGATACGTCAGGATCTCGATCCTCCAACAGTGAAACAAGTGAATAAAACGCCACATTTCGTAGATCCGTGAAATCTTGCCAATATCGAACGATCATGTGAGCACAAAGCTTTTTCACCTTTCCATCGTTCCCTTTGGTACCCGAAATGAAAACTTTGTAATCTTCGGCATTCTGCAATTTCATGAACTTCTACCTCCGTTATATTACCAAGAGATACTCAACTCAAGTTTGCTAAGTCATCGTTATTAAAATATTTTCACCTCAAAGGAATATTATATCCATTTAATAAATGTGCAACATTCAATGCTTACTTATAATACACTTTTCTGCTACTGCAATTTCATGAAGTGAATTCGAAAATATCCTGAATGCATGGATAATGAGAAAGCTAACGGATAACCTTAACTTGAACCCTATCCAGGCGTTCGCACGCATCGTAAACATCATCAATTGTTACACTGCTCATTTTTCAAACCTCCTTTCGATAAAAGTCCGCAATAACAGCAGTAACGAATTTCCCTGAAAAAACTTTCAAACAGTGATATCGTTCGGCTGCTTCCTTTTCATCATAGGATAGCTCGTAAAAAAATCACCACTAAGAAAAGAAATCAAAAAGATATTAAAAACATAAAAATTATGTCTGCAATGCAAAGATAATAGTGATTGCAAGGTTGAAGATGCAACAGAATGCAAGCTAAAGACCTGCAAAAAAAGACCTAAAAAAGACCAACAAAATTTGGTGCACAGAGAAAAGGTAATTTGTGTATGGGTCCAAGCTTAAGAGCAAGTAGCCGTGCTATTGATAGGCTGGGCTATTTGAAAGTCCGATGAAGTTGAAGATTTAAAACTAGTTTAATGCCTTGAGCTAGTCTCGGAAGTGGTGGCATGGGAAATGATTTGTACTTAATCTTTCTCATTGTGCTTCATCAAAAATACTGAAAGGCAGGAAAATAATAAAGGTTGGGTATGACTGAGGATGGATATTACAGGCAATGGTAACTGGCTGATATGAGCACCACTTCCATAGTAATTATAATTCAGGTCAAAAATCCCTGAACTAACGGAATTCTAGATGAAGCGTCACTATCTACAACATAACTATTACCGTTTCCATCAACATACTATGTAGCTAATCGTACCTGGCAATGCCAATTTTGTCTCATTGCTTGGGTCAGGATGCGATATTTTGCAAGTGTTCTGCGTGTGGGGAAATATGGAATGTGTTATCAGTTCGTGATGTTGTTCGTTAAAAATTTTTATTATTCTTTGTGTCTCTTTCTATACGATTTCAATTTTCATGCGTAATCAGTATTAACATTACTTAAGTTAGCATTTGCTGCATGTCTAAATCTCTGTGTTCTTTTTGCGTTTTCTGCAACTGCTTCTCATTTCTTATTTAAACCTTTCTTGTTCAAATTTTGTCCAGTGTATTTTGAATCAGACTGTTAACACAGGAATGAAGCACTCACAGGACGGTTTTGTAAGTGGTGAGCGTTTTCCGAAAGTTATATAGAATATGAGGTATGGCCCTTTCAGTTCTTTCTCGAACATGTCTCCGAAGTCTTCTAAGTACTCTGAAAACTGTCCAAAAGGCCGACTTCAGGAAAGTAAAATTTTGGGGTGGAAATACTAGAATTAAAGGATGAGTATTAAATCGGATTCGAATATTAAAATCGGAAAGTACTGAATGGACTGTAAGATAACATCATATACTATTCCTCTAAAATTTGTGAACTGTCATACCAAATGAGAGTGAACTGTTTTGGAATAATCACAAAATTTGATTATGAATCGATTCGTACCATTCAATACTTCTAGGTACCGGTTTATTTGGTTTTGTTGTTGCAGTCGTTCAATTACAATGAATGTTTTGGAATTGTTTGGATTTGACTTCAGTACCACGCTTACCGAGACTCAAGAACTTACGAAAGGTTTTGTTATAATTTTTTGCGTAATGCAGACCAATGCACGTTTCTTTCATTCATTTGCTTTTCCAATCATATGTTCATTGATTTAAATGGCAGCATGAAATATCATTTACACTTCCAATTTATTGTTACGCTCACTGTCATCATCCATACTATTTTTCTTTCTTTCTAAATTTTATATCCTTTTTAGATTATGAACGATCCAATTTGCTGTTAATCACTAGATTGGTATTGCGCGTATTTTTGGATGAAAGTATGCGTTCGCGACATCGTATTATCAATGCCGAAATACGTTCACTTGCTGATCTTTTCGTCATACTTGAGAAAGTTTTGTGGCATGGTTTCAGAAGTTCAGGTTTCAAGGCTTTTTATACTTTAAATGCAAAACTTTCCTCAGGATTATTACTGAAGCAATTGTAAAAAAGTTCAAATGATAATCCTTGTTGTATGAAAATGAAAATAAGTCTCGATGGCCTTAGAAATTTATTTGGATAATGATGAAGTTCGAGCACTAATAGTAAGAGATTTTCCTTTATAGATGATCCTTTGTACTATTGCGTAGATGATTTATTTGAAATGATAAATGAGATTAGAATTAGTTTCTGCACTTTGGTAAATTCATATTTGACCTTTTTTATAGTCCAGAAGACAATGATAGCACTGCGTGCCCCAGATTCCGAGTTATGGAGTTGTCTTGGTAAAGTTGCAAACGTAAATGCAGATATGAATGAAAGTTACCAATGCATTGATCGTCTTGATAAGATCACGTAGGTTATTTTTTGTAAATCGAATCAGTTTTATGAAGAAATATGGTAAACATTCATCAATACTTGGTATAGTTTGCGCAATATCGGAAATCGGTTTGCAGAGCCCCTCTGCTTCGCATTCGAGCCTTCCTGAGATTAGCAGTCATGCAAAAGAAACTTGGTAACTACTTCGAAAATTTGATCACTTCATGCTACATCAGGTATGGGAAATTTGATTCTGAATCTGAGAAGAAAATTCAAAAATTAGCCATCATATTGCATCGGTGTTTGTGACAGCATATTCGGACAAATCTAAATGAGTTGACTTCATTACTTTTAAAACAGATGGCAGAAGTTCTTGAAACTACTGAGATCCCGGTTCGCGCTTTATATTTAGGTTAAGAGTGAATGTTATGATTCATTTCGTATTTATACAGATCTAGCACCATATTTATAAGGTATTATTGTGAGATTTGCTTGTAAGACATATGGATTAGCAGAACAGAACATTTTACAAAATGTTTTCCGGGACTTCTACGAGCCGTGGGCACTGATTCGACATGACGAATGCATCGGTTTATCCGGAGCATTGATGGCACTTTCCGTTCTTGATTGCAATCTAGTGCTAGATCAGGCACAGTTAGTAAATCAACCCGTGTAAGTTTCGAATTTTGTTGCATAGCTTCGTTTTCTTTGTTGTTCAGTTGTTTTCATTTCATCTTTTCTTTTTTAATGATGATTGTCATATCGACCTTCTACTTTTGAACCGAAGCATGTGTATTAAAGAACTGTTGAACTAGCGGCTTATGTCTGTTTACCAAACATATCGAATAATACTAATGGTGAAAAGGAACCTGATATGGCTGATGCAAAATCACTGGAACTTGTTCTTGATCAAAAAAATTATTTAGAACAACGAAATCATTATTTGGAGTAAGCTTTTTGTAAATTTTACTAATAAATTTTGTTTTATGAAATCTTCACAAATATATTGGTTTGATGAAGCAGATAGCTCTTTAAGTGTACTAATATTCTTGAAAAAAGGAATTTGAACTCTTCGTTTTTATCTCATAATTTGATGTCATTATTATAGATCCAAAGTGATTGAGTTGAAAGCGAAACTGGAAGAAGTCAGTCTGTCTACTCTCAATAGCGTCAGTGTAAGATATTTTATAATTTCGGAAAATGTGGTACCTCTGATTTATTCTAAGCCACAATTTTTGAAGATGAGTGGATAAAGACTTCGGATTATTGATTTGTAGTAAAACACAAGTGCATTTGAAATATTGAAAATAATTTTTCCAGGTGGTTAATGCTGCAATGGAAGATGCATCAAAAGTGACTAGTGAGCATATTGCTACAACAGAAGCACAAGAAAAGGAAAAGTCTGTTTTTATTATCTGTTTCAGATATTTTATTCAATTTGAAGCAAGAAACAATTCCTACTTAATGTTGATTGCCTTTCAGAGTGGAGCTAGCTCAGTTAGTATCTGAAAAAGAAGATTCCATACGAATTTTACGGCAGCAACTAGCAGATACGAAAAAAGTGAACGTTGATTTGTATGAAAAAATTCGTATTGTGGAAGGGAAATATCGACAACTGGAAAAAGACATGATTAGTGCCAATAAGCGATATAACTATGTAAATTTTCTTTTAAAAGAAATTGTTATGGATTCATCGATGTGCCATAAGATTTCATTTGTTGTTATAATCAATAGCGGAATATTGAAATCAGCGTTAAATAAAACAATTTGTTGAGGAGAGAGAACAGCAACAACAAATGATTGATATATTGAACAAAAGAAATTCTATGCGTGAAATGGATTTTGAACATGAAGCTGGGACTTCAGAGATGTTGAAAAAGGAGCTAGCTGATAAAACTGATGAATACATGCAAACATTGAATGTGTTGGAAAAGAAGCAGGTGAGTAGGTCTAAATTTCTAAACTTTCAATTTAAAACAGCGCATATATTCTGCATGTGAAAATATTTGACGTATATGTACGTGTTTAGCAGGAATTGGCTGTTGCGAATGACCGACTTGGAAAATTCCAGCGTCAGATTTCTGAGTTGAATGAAAAGCTGAAACAGTTGCCTGTGTTAAAACAGGTTCATTGTATTCTTTATTTAAATATTGAATACTGCAAAGATGTCTATTTAAAAGTTATGCTGGGTTTATAGTTTACTGGTTTGCCATTTTGATCGTCACTTTCAATGCTGAAGTTCAACATATGCAAAGTTCCTAGAACAGAAAAAACTATCGCGCTAATTTTGTTTTGTACATTCTTCCATCCACTTACCGTTTACTGCATTAACTGATTCTTGGCTTCATTAAATTATCATTCATTCTGTTTGCAATAAAGCTGTTGCTTTCTCATTTTAATCATTTTTCAGGAACTCGAAGAATTGACTGCCAGTTACAAATATAAAAGTGAGAAACTGGAGGATTGTGAAAAAGCTTTAGAAGAACTTGGTGGTCATCTTTCGGAGTATGTCACCAGTCCATTTTACATAGAATTTAGCACTGGTTTTGTGCATAACATTTCTGATGGCCTGTAGGAAAAATGTTATTGTTTTAGGTCAAAGTTGAAAGTAGTTGAATTGAAAGAAGAATTGTTGCCTCTTTCGGAAGCTGAGTGGGAAAAAGATGGTAATGTTTTGAATTGTAAAGGGTGCAATTTGCAATTCAGTATGAGTAAACGAAAGCATCACTGCAGGTCTGTTTAAAAATGTATATTGTAGCACATCTTTCAGAAAGTTGACGAGCAAGTTTAAGCTTATATATTTATGAGGGTTAGTTCATAAGTATTAGTTCTGACCGTGATTTTGAAGAATGTTTATTAATAAGCCTATGTTTCGTTTTTTTTTTTTTTTAAATTCTTGTTATTCTTATCTTCTTAATAAGAATAACTTCTATTTTAGGAATTGCGGATCTATATTTTGCAATTCATGCACTGATGCGCGTGTCAAACTGCCTTCTAACGCGAAACCAGTGCGAGTCTGTTTGCACTGCTACAACTTATTGCGCTCGCGACATAATTCTTCATTAGAAGAAAGCTCATCACTTAATTCTTTTTAGTTTTGGTCGATGTAATTGTCAAAAAACTTATGTAAATAACCCTGTGTTGATTTACATATGAGAATGGTTGTACCTTAATTTTCTGCTATTTTTTTGATCCTTCTCTTGCCATCCATTCACTTTCTCAAATTTTTGTTGATGGAAATGAAGTAATATCTTGTATGTGTCCTGATAGAAATGTTTTAATGTTTTCAGAATAAATGGGTTTTGGATATATTTTAGCGTACCATGTAATAAAACATTCTAAACAAAGATGATGTTGTAAAACTTCAAATTTTGAGCGTTTTCGATTGATTGATTTGGAAGTTAAAGTGTCCCTTAAAGAAAGCTGATTTGTTTGAAAAGGGTCGTGTCGAACTTAAGCACTTGTTCAATGCTTTGAAGGTTCCAATTGTTGGTCACAAGAGTCGAACTTAACTTCTTCGCTTCTTCGAGTCAAGTAAATCTGACTTGGTCTGTTTGCAGAAAGTAGGGTCCCGACCGTCATCGTGCCTAGCATGGGTTTTTACCGGGTTGTTGGGATTGGAAGTGTTTGCGTGCGATTCTTGTCGCTAGCATGTGTGTGGCCTAACTTGTTTAAGGCATACCGTGCAGCGAAGGCAACAAATGCATGGACGGGCAGAGGAACCGGTTGTTTTCTGAACGATACATACGTCTTGATTTTCGTTTTCCTCTTTTTACTATTTGGAGGCACTATTCCAACGACGTTGCATCACTATCATCACCGTAATGTTCATTTCCCGTCATCTGTATCTCCCACCCCGAACCATTCAACCTGTCCCCGTTTTCTCCCCTTCCCCCGTCCCCTTCGTCTGACACCTCCTGATTTGATGACATCGCGCATTTTCTTATCATTATATTATTTCTTCTCACCCATACCCATTCCAACCTTCCTTAAATTTTTAATGTCTTGCTTGCCATATTTTCCCAAGTTTTCTTGATTTATTTCCTTGCTTTTCCTAAGTTATTTGCTAAATTGACTTTTGGTACCTAACAAATTACGCATCGTTTTCACTGAAGACTGATTGATTTTACAATTCTTAGTAAAAGTAAAAGATTGATTTACTTCGAGATAATTGTAACTCTTCCTGGACCATGTCTGCTAGAAATAATAACTTTTGAATTTTAAATTCTGTATTACAACGGGATTCTGACATATTGATATATTATCAATTTGACATGTCTTGCTTGATTAACTTACATCTCCATATGATTGTTAGCTAGCTCTATTTTCCAGCGAGATGAAATAAAGAAGCAGTGAAGAATGAAGGGTTCATCAGTTATGTTCAATGAAGCGGGAAGAAGTATTGAGTCCAGCTGCTTGATTTTTAAAAAGAAAGGGGTTCTCATTTTAAGTTGTATTAATCTATGTTAATTAGATAAGAATAGAAATAATCCCTTCATTGGATTGAGCACATTTAAGAATTTAGTAACAGTGAGAGCTTTTCCGTTGTTTTCAAGATAATGTTGATTCAGTGGACACGGTGTTACTTATTATGTTCACAACCGAATGACATCAGTGTCGTTGTGCTCTATGTTTACAAAAATCACAAGCGACGTCTAAAAAATAATGAAACCTCAGCGATTTCACTCGGTACCTTCGTGGGTCTTGAAACTGGTTGGTTTTTCCTTTTTTTTCTTCTGATTTTTAAGAAATTCGCACTATAATATAAAGATGAAACATTTTTTCGGTAACATTAATTGAAAGCAGGGCTGGTATTATTTTAATAGTAATTTCCTTTTTAAGGTTTTGAGTTGAAAAAACAATATAATACAATGTGTGTTATTACACAACCAGATATTTTAACCGTATCGTTTCAAGCAGCTGAAATATTGACAATGTGGGAGACTTGGATTTATCATGCCTGCTTCAAAGGTTACTAGTTAGCTCTGTCTTATTCAATGCTTTTTTCGGTATTACTGCGCTTTAATGATACTTGTATTTTGATGATGTTTTGCTACTTAATATCTTTAATATTCATCTCACTGGTCTAATTTTCTGGTTAGCCAATGCATTTTCCTCTTGTTGAGCTTTCGTTTACTGAAAATTTCATCAGATAACCACCCTTAGCATATATACCTCAGCGAGATACGGAAATATAACAGAAAAGGCACTATCAAAGTATGGCTAAACTATATCACAAAAAGTGCTACGTTATGCTATTGATTGTGAAAAAAGAAATGCTTCTATTACTGGTAGTTGTCAGTCGATGCTGGCTGCGGAATTATTGTGGGAAAACATATCAGCTGCTTAAAAATTAATCAGTTGCTTGGATAAGTCTGTTACATTGTCATACACCGCACTCTGCGGTCTTTATTTCTACATTCAAATCCGAAAGAGATTGAGTTTATCTGCTCATTTTTTTATCTGTTCGATAAGTCGGTATCGAACAGTTTCCATTGGGCATTTCTATAATAATTATATTTGATAGCTAATTAAAACACAGAACGTTTTAAAGTGCACTAGCCTGCTGATCAATCAAAAAAAAGCAATCCACAATTCATTTTTGATGGATTGAGGCATGAGTAGCTTAACTGGAAATCCCTTGAGAAATAGCTTGAAGGTTTTAATGGAAAGGTCAGCCTTTAATTCACTGTGCAGATAATCTCAAATGAACTCTTAGCGGTAATATAAACCTGAAGTATTCACATCAATTGATGTTCAATACAAACTAATAGGTCAAAAAAAAATCCTTGTAAACGAGAGTACTATGATATGACCCTTTTATTAATTATGAGGACTAGGAGCAGCTGATAGATCTATTTGTTCTATGAGAGAATGCCAAACTTGGTTATTTACTTGTTCTTAGTAATGTCAATAATAATTAACATTTACTTTTTTATCCTGCATTTTCCATACCATCTTTTGCTCTATTATTTCATAAAGATATATGTGAATTTGCAGGTTCGCTATTTTATGCACAACTGGTGGGTGCACCCGAATCAAGTCGTGCACATGAGTCGTTAAATTGCGAAGTGCGACTGCATATACATGTTAGCTTTTAAAATTTAATCGTAATCTCTCAGTTCTTTGATGAAGAAAGACAGGGAATGAACAGGAAAAAGTTGTGCAACCGAAATAGTTCGTTCAAGATTTTCAGAATTATTGCATTTTAGGATGGCCGTATCGCACTTGTTGACGGTTACCCACAACGTTTGATAGGTTTCTGGTTCCTGAACGAAATCATTCGAGTTTGTTTCAACGACAATAAGTTGCAATTCTTCGCAAATGATAGAAGTGGTTTGGATGATGGCATGTATTCGCTGGTTTGTGGACGAATACAGCTCCTCGAGAAGCACTATAATTTAGCTACTAAACCCGTAAGTTGCTTTCGTGCTCTATTCCAATTTATGAATTTCACTTTTCAATAACTTTTTAGGTTATTCAAGCGGCAGTGGAATGCGATAGTAGTACTATTTGACGCAAGTCCGAGAATGCAGTCTGTCAGAACGTAATGGACACAGATCAGATTTAATTGCATGAGACGTCTGATCCATGGTTTGGATCTCCTCCCCATCACATGTCAGTTTAAAAATATGTATCGTTTGGCGCTGCAGCTATATCCTTTTCAATAACAATATATTCGTTTAATAATCTAATTTAGGGGTTACTTACCGCATTCATGAAGCAGAAAGAAGGTGATGGATTGTGGTATGAGGATAAGTTTGCTGATTCTTCGCAAACAGTAATCCAACATTCCAGTACGTGTAGCATTCAGAACCCTGATATAAATCATTTCGCCCTTTCGTAAGTTCATTTTTTGAGAATCAATAGATTTATGGCCAAAAAATTTTTTTATTAAGAGTTTGAGAAACTGGAATTTTCGTTGGTTTCTGATGTATAGCCAAACATGACACTCCCTTATTATATTGCTTTGTGTACTTCAATTTTAGCAATGTATGTCGAAATTCAAGTTGCAAATCAAAAACTTCAGGTATTTTTACCTTAATATTCAATTCGTTCAATTTAATTCAATTCAATTTATTTCTGAACATCTTTATAACGACACTATTCTAAGTGCTGCCAAGTAATGTTTTCATCTCAAAATTTTTTTGTGAACCTTCCGGAGAGCTTAAAGATGTATAGCCGTGGAATATGCACCGATTAATTGAACAAAACGCTGTTTCTGCAGTGTCCTCAATTGGTGCTCAGGTTTCATGTGTCAATATGCTAACTGATCCTAGATTTCTTCCGCTGTGTAAGTGACACATGAAAGTATTCAGTCATTACAGAATCATGCATTCACGTGTTGCATCCGGAAAACCATACCAAGATCGCGTGGTACTCTTAGATTACTTTCTATCCTTACTTGCATTCATAGTGTACATATGCCATCAAAGCGATTTATAAATAGGGTATGAGTCCGATTATTTGGACGAGCCATACCAGGCGACATTCGATTCGATTGAATACCTAAAGTAATTAGGAAACGGTAACAGATGGACAAGACTAAAGCAGGATGAGAGTTGATCCAAAAGTTTGATAAAAGCACTTAACATAAAACGAAATAAGATAGGCCTACTGAGCAGTATCGGTATGTGATTATGTAATTCGTGACATCAAGTCGGATATCCTAAAAACTATCAAGAATGATGTTTAAGTGGAGAATTTCAATTCCTTCTACTCCTCACAATGGTTAGTGAATGTGTGTGTGTGTGTGTGTGTGTGTGTGTGTGTGTGTGAGTGTGTGTATGTGTGTATGTATGTATGGGTATGCTATTTCCAGCTAATGCTCCATCGATGTCATCGTGTTGTGTGCCATACGTAAATGATACGGCTGAGGAATGCCTGCATTCGCAGAGTGAACCTTCCGTGTCATCAGTCGGACATTGGGATAAATCATCCAATGATGTTCTGCTTAGTTCATCCATCAGGGATCGCAAGCTTCCGGTATTCTCGAACACTGCTATCTCAAGTAAATCCTTATCACGTGCAGATAGTTGGCCAAGACCGCTGACTGATGAAATCATCCGAAAGGTTAGTAATACTTGAACTGTTTAAATTGCAAATGATTTGAAATTCAAAAATTCGCTCAAGAACTTTTACAAAAGGATTGATTGGTTAAATCGATCAGATGAAATGGGAATAGATGAACAAGTGAGAGTACTAATGGCGGTGTTGTATAAAACTGAGTTATCAGTATGTAGATCACCCTAGTATTGAAAATTGCTGGTCGAACAAAGGCCAAGATATCGTGATTATATGATTACTGGCTTCCCTATAATAACTGTGCAAACAGAAAAACTCCTTGGATTCTAAATTTTTTGCGAGAGTTTGCTTTTTCATTTACAGGTCTCCTGGGAACATTTCGAGTAGCATGTTCATATCAGGATCTTTAATTAACAAACACCTTATGCATACAATAGTTGAAAATATTTTAGAGAGAGATGTCTATACGTACGCGGAAATGGTGTGCTGTTAATGACAGGGAAACTAAGTGCCGATTTGTAAAACAAGAGAAGAAAAGTAATTCTGTTAACAAATATTACGAGTGTGGTAGCTTTCGGGGACAATCTGGGTTAGTTCTGAACAGTTTTTGTGAAATAAGCCTCGTTTAACCAAATGAACTGGAATTCTGGTCTAATGTCATTCCAGTATTTGTTCTGTTTGGGATACATTCCCAAAATTTCGGGAATAAAATGCATCGCTACTGTTGCATAAAACCACAAAGAAGCGCGAAGTTTTGATTTTTTTTTTAACGAAAAAGAAAACTAATCGTAATTAATCAAACTTTGAAATTTTCAAATTCAGTTGTGTCTCATGATTTATATTGTTTCCGATAGGCGTCTCCCGAAACGTTCAAGGTCATTGGGAATGGAATCTAGATATTTAAATTCATCACGAGAGAAAAATTGGAATCGTGCGAAGCGTATTATTGGTGGTGTGAGGAAATCGATTAATGATTTGAATACTTGTAAAGTAAGTGAATAATATTGCTCGGCTTCATCATATGGTTGAATTAAGGACTATTTTAATTACATTTCAAATCCTTACTCATTTTATAAGGCTGGGGTTATTGG
The DNA here is from genome assembly GCA_916381525.1 of Cercopithifilaria johnstoni. NCBI lineage: Eukaryota > Metazoa > Nematoda > Chromadorea > Rhabditida > Onchocercidae > Cercopithifilaria > Cercopithifilaria johnstoni. The sequence continues at coordinate 133,418 of CAKAEH010001503.1, forward strand.
CAGAAGGGAATGGTGTGGTTTGAAGTGTCTGGGACAGTTTGGGATTCTAAGTTAAGCGATTGACGGTTAGGTGTCTTTTAAATATTTTTGTACAAACATTTACCTAAATCATATATATATATAATTTTGTTTATTTATTTGTACTCATATTTAAACTTTATTTCAGTTTTCGGCATCCTTGGATAAATTAGCATTACCGGCAATGTTGCATCACGAAACAGCGGTTAGCTTTAATCCCTGTTTTCCTCATTCACTTTGCATTTTATGGAACATCGAGCGTTCATAGCTCTGAAGTTTGTAGGCAGCGGCATCATCATCTACTGATGACACCAACCAAGTTGAAAGAGTACCTGATGGCTTGCGGGAACCAGAATTAACAACCCAAGGTTAGCAGTGTGTATTTTTCGGGCTTGAATGATTTATTCAACGATTTTCAAAATTCTGCTTAAGGACAAAGAAAAAGTCCGGCAAATCATGAGTTAAAAATACTTTAGTAGGGATTCCATGTGATTATGAATCCGTTGATTTATAAGTAGATAGTGATTTTTGCATCCTTTCCGTGATCCCAGTTGAAGTTAGGAAGTTTATGATGTTGCGTAAATGAATTGATTGTCAATGTAAGTGTTAAGTTCTCAACACTCTACTCCTACTTATTTTAATTTTCTTAGGTTTTGTCTCATCATTATCTGCACAGTCTGTGAATAGATTACCTGGCCTAATCAAATTGCCACCCAAAAAATTTAATCTTATACGTGCTCGCCACATACTCACGAAAAGCCTGCAGAAATCGATTTCAGGTTCATTTTCGGTATGTGAGAATTCTCGATTTTAATCTATTTTCGGTCAAGTTATCTAAGGCAAAATTAATTTCGCTGCTTTAAGGGTTTTAAAAAACTAATAAACTTTAATAATTTCTTTGTAAAAACTTGCGATGATTGGTGGAATAATTAAATATAGGGAAAATAATCTATTAATAATTAATGGAAAAATGAAAATATTATCACTCATTCATACTGTATTGAGCTTCTTAGAAGTATGACGGTGAACGATCGGCAAATCATTTCAATCTAGAAGATGCCAAATGCACGGGATCTGTGATTGACAGTATCGAAACGGCTGTGAAAAAGAGTCGAGCCCGTTTACTTGAAGCGGAACGGCGAAATTCGGGATTTGCCGACCGAGCAAGTCCAACGAATCCGTCTGGGTGCGACTAGGGTTTTTCTTTTTCATTTGATTTTTAATTTGCTTCATTTATCTAAAGCATGTCAAAATTAAAACATCCTCGAAGTTTTATTCTGAATTTCGTTCATGTTTCGGGCACTGATTTTTATATATTATGAAAGCTAGAAGGTTCATTTCAGCCATTCAGTGTGGACAACATTGCCAGAAAACGTGGCAATATCGTCCACCTGGTCAACTGTTGGTCCCTCTTATGTTACCGATTCTTTTCTATCGAGCCACGATCGGAAATCGTTGGTAAAGACCGTTATATCAGGCGCCGATAAATGCTGCAATGCTGTGAAGTTAGAATATCTTTTTTTGATAGTAGCATGCTTGAAATGTTAGGTTTAGAATCTAATTTCTTAGTGGAATCAAAATAACGCATTAGTTTTGGTAGCTCTTTCGGTAGTAAATTGAAGTATTTAAAATGGAGGAAACAAAAGAGAAGGTAATATTTCAGCTTAGTTTCAATGATACCTGACCGACAATCTATCAAAAAAAGTGAAAATGTTTCTCCAGCACCAGCGAGAACGGATTTGCCGCCGCAAATAAAGGGACCATTGAAGGATGAAAGCTTGAGAGTGAAGTTTCAATGGATCATAAAAATATACAGTTTCTTTCTTTTGTTTTTACCGTAATTGTCTACACAGCGTAAGGACATAGAATATGGCATTTTGAAGTTTAAACTGTATCAGCAAACTTTTCTATAGTTCTAGATGTTTCCGTTTATAATCTCGCAGTACTGGGAAATCGCGTTTGATCGGAGAAAGTTTTTTGGACTTTCAAAAATTATATGTATGTTCTACGCATAGGATTTCCTGATTTTGCTTACTTCTCCAAGTGCTTAGGAATTCGATGTTTTCAGAATTCTTTAACAGTTGTAAAGGACACGAATGCAGAAAAGCTCGAGACAATACCATTATGTACGACAGAGGCCTCACTTTCGGGAAGTTACTGTAATTTGGAAACGAAAAGTAGCAGGAATTTGTCCCAAAAATCGGCCGAAATTTCCCGTATTGTTTATGTACAAATCGATCCTGTGGCGACACTTGGCGCGATACAGGTATCAATTTTGGGACAAATCAATGTACAAAATTTTGTTCGAAGTTCGGCTTCTGCTTGTTTTAATTGTTACTCGGTACGAATACTTCCAGTATTTACTTATGTCATTATATGATGATATCAAAGATTGGTAGTCCCAAAGAATGTTTACTTTTTCTTCTCCTTTCAAGACCCAACAAACTATGATGAGGGATCGTGCGCGCGTTGGTAGCTTAGTTAAAAATAAGCGTTTCTCAAGCCAGAATAACGTGGAACGCAAGGATCGAACTGGTTAGTTTCGATCAAAAACATTAAATTAATTCCAATCGTGCTCAAATATTTCATTGTTTAATGAGCTTAAATTTGCCGTAAAAGTTGTTCATTGCTAATTGAAATTTGCTACTTATTTTCCAGATGAAGGGTGGAACAGAAGTGGTTTTTTTTCTCGTCGCTTTTGGCGGAAATTCCCAGTGTCAAAGTCGTATTCTGATCTCCGTTTCTGAGATTTCATAAATTTGCAAATATCAGTATCATTATAATTACATCTAATCAGTCAGTCAGGTGTCTTTTTAATTTCGAATTAATTTGAATGGTTTTTGCTATATGGAATTGAGAATCTCTTCCAGCCTCTTAACATGAACCGAATGATTGAAATTTTTTTATTCTGCTAATGGCCGATTTCTAATATCATCATGAAATTGCCGAATCTCATGTGTTATTTTATATAAAGTTTACTGGTTTTGTTCTCTAAATGGCGACTGTAATACTCTGAACGCGATGTATATAATAATACTACAATTTTTTCTATTTGTCTTTTTCATGCGATTTCCTTCCCATCTACGAATAATTCTTACTTTAACTTTTGCTGTCGTTTCTGAATTAATAAAAATAATTTACTGATCTCTTTTCCTACTTTCTAAGAAAAATAATCTATTCAATTCATTGCACAGCGCTTCTCGTAAAATTAATCTGTGCTGTAAATATACTCACATATATGCAGTGAAATCAAGCAATTTTTGACAAAAACATTTTTGAAGATCCATAAAGTGGAAGTAGCCATAGCTGTAACAATTTATCCTAATTTAGCAACATTTATTACCTTTTCATCTATGTAACTACTGTTGATGACGTCATTATCATATGACTTTGTTGTAATGCTGTGATTAAGTATGCTCGTAACTTCTCTGAGAGTAAAGCCAAAGTACGTTCAATTAAGAAACAATACCGATAAGAGCACGAAAATTCCAGTTTCAGCAACTTCCCTTTCGTAACTGGCATATCTTCAATCCCTTTTTTCAGCCGACCGCAACTTACTTTAACCTCAATCCAAATCCCAAGTGACTTTCAACTTTTGGCTCTGTATAGTCTTAAAGAATCTATATTGTTTTATTATTTAAAAACAATTCGTGAATGAATTCATCTTTAAACATTGATTGAACTGTTGCAAATTCGTCTTTTTGTCCTCTAGTAGCTTATTAATTGTGAAAGCACAATGAATTGCATTGTCATCACAATAACTGAATTTGTTTTGTTGACCTAAGTGATGTTATATGTTTTGAAGAAGCAAAAGGAGAAATAATATTGTTATAATTTGGAGTCTAAATCCCAAAATTTTTTCTCGTAGCTATGATTCGAATCGAATAGTTAAGAAATGGTTTCTGATTATTTTTTTGAGGAATGAAGGTGACGAAGTTATGAGGAAAACAAAAAATGGGTAAACATAAAAATTGAGTGTTAGGCTGTCCGAAAAGGCTAAAGTGATTTCGAATTCCCAATCCAATTCGGTTAATCCAATGTTTGTGATGCTGGTGCTGTTTAATAAGTACAGATCCTCATCTTGTCGAATGAGGATCGATATCTTATCTAACTTACCCCCTCGACCCTCTGGTATTCAGCATGGTTCACTCTGATGGACTCGAATAAATAATTGAAAGAACTAACTATTCCTTTTCAATACGGCCTCATTTCTTATCTCCATTGTTCCCAGTCGCTCACTGTTATCATTGTGATTTCATCAAATTGACTGTTTGCCTTTACAGAGTTAACAAATACGAGTAATGTAGTTTGCATCAAAATAGAATACGAACAATTTACAACAGAAATTTGGTTTTGGTTTTTCAGATATAGGACGGAAGAACTTGGCAAATATTAAGGATGAAGAATTTCAATTGAAATGAATTTGTAAGCTTATTTTTCGTTTCTTCTTGAATTCCGAAAAGATTGAGTGAAAATGGTGTGGGTGCAGGGAAAATGTTGAGAAAGTAGTAAGGGCCCGTTTGCAGATGTTGTCATTTTCTCCAGCTATGAATATTTCGCTGCTTGTCAGCCTGATTCTTTTTCTACCAAATTTTGCATAAATACGATGTTCGAGTACCATTAAAAATGTAATACGTTTTGCGAGCATCCGTTTCTACAATTTTAAATACTATCTCTTCCCATTCCTATTTTATATTTCGTAACTTATTTAAAACCAAGTTTCAAGCATGTTTCTGTATGAATTAATTATTGAAAGCTCCAGGTATCTGCGAAATTTATTTTCATTTTTTTTAGAAAAGAAAACTCCTTGAATTATCCGATGTTATCATCAGGTTTTTGGTTTTGCGATGATTCTGGTCCATTCGAAGATGAAGGTACCAGTAAAGCATTTTTGTAACATGCATGTAGCTCCCAAGCTGATTTTTTCTTTCCATCTAGTTTGCTGCAAGATGTTATTAGAATAATGGTAGTGGTGGAAATGATTAGAAATGAAATTGGACAAATGATTTTTTACTATTTATATATGAAATAGTACTGGAAATTATTGTATTACTTTTTTCCTTTGGACAAAAGATTTTTAAATGAAGTTTGCTTTTAAGTTTGCTCTTTTTTTGCCTTTGCATTCCGACCTTTTCAAATATCTTTTTTTAAACTGCGGAATTTTTTATGAATTGTCAATTTATGAAAATTTGAAAATGATTTACAAAATGTTTTAAAAAGTATAACTCCTAAAGAGCAATATGTTTCCCTTGGATGACTATATTCTTTTTAATTAATTATAAAAACAGAAGCAATAATAAATTAACATCTAAGCAATAGCTAATGCAATCTGGGAATTCAATGAAAGAGGAAAAATGTTTCATTTTGTTTCATGAAAAAAAAATTTTTGGACATAATAAATTACAGTTTTACACCGTTACAATAAATTCTTTATTTCGAAGATTTCATTTTGACATGACAAATTTTCACATCGTCTTCTGTATCCCTTATTATAGACTATATCAGAGGAAGAGATGTATATATTTAGGATTCAAAATTTGCAAGAAATTGTAGCATAGCTTTTTAAGAAAAAACCCAAAAAACGTTTCACGTTACTAATTGTTAAATGAAATTTAATTAACTATTGATGACAATTTTGGCGTATCATTTTCACTTACCATCCAAACTTCATTTAACTCTTAGCGGACTGAAAACAATTAGGTTTATCAACTTATTTTCAGTAAAGTTATATTTAATATGTGATCTGCTGCTACCCGTCAAAGCTGACGCCTACCTTAAAAATATTTCGAATGAGGAACTGGTTGTGCGGATGGCTGCTACGCAGAAAGAACTAGAATTGCATCCGACTATAGCATATCGTCGTAATGAGAGTTTAATGAAGTGAATGGCGTAATGAGGAGCAGTTGGACTTCCTCAGCAATACCTTACATGAAAAACATTTTTCTGAATTTCAGTGTAGGATAACCACCAATCGGCCATGTACTATTCAATTTTAGCGTCGTTTACTAAGTTGATGTTTCAATCAAGCAAGTTCAAAAACAAAGTTTCTGAATTTTCCTGTTAATCAGATTCAGCTGGGGAAAAAGACGATATGGAACAAGAAAACACGAAAATTTGGTGAAGGGGTGGCCGGAAGAATGGGAAATGGATCGGGATGTGGAAACAAGTTTCGCTACAAGTGAAAAGTAAAAAAATTGAAAATAGTTGAGAGCGAAATCAGAACGAATGATTTACAAAGAATGTACTTTCCTTCCTGTTCAGCACCGCGAGAGAGACGGAGCACAAGGTGCATAGGGGACACAATATTAGGGTGAACTATTCTGTTATTCCAAACATTAAATAGGCAGCCATTAGGTTTGTTAGAAAAAATCAATCAATATTAGCATTCTTAAGCATCGGATGTTTAGCCATTGATTGTACCGTTCTGGGTCAGCCTTCCTCTCCGTAAATTCAAAATATTTTATTTAAATTAACAGATGGTGAACTATTTATATGTAGATGATATATTCATATCATTTAATTTCTTATATACTGCTAACAGTAGAAAGAAATCGTTGTAGCTATATGCAAGGTGGGAAAGAGGACAGGAGGAGCCGGCGACACTTATCTAATAAGGACAGTTTGTTACCGTTGGCGCTTCTGCTGCACCATTTGTTATTTCTATTTGAAAATGTATGAATCAGCGCTTAATTATACATTTTCACTTCTTGTCTTGATCATCTTTCGGTTTCTTTAATGCAAGGAAAAAAAGGAAAAGCAGAGAATGGATATATCTGTCGTCCTTTCCCTTTCATTTGTCTAACAGATGAACAGGATTCAAATTCTGTGTATCGCAGGACTTCCTGAAAGAAAGGGTTCAAGATGATTTGTGTAATCATTGGTGATTGTTTACCTGTTTATGTTTTCTCTGCATACGGTTCAGTAATTTGAAATTTTTTCATTTCTATTTTTTTTAAGCGGCCTAAAAAGCCATGTTCAGTCACATTTCTTGACCAATACCTTTTCCAATTATTTGTCCAAATTTCTTGAAATTATGAATAAAGCTTTGAAAGAGGTAAGAAAAAGATGTGAAGAAAGCATATTATAGCACTCAAAAAATTGCATTTACAACGATAATGTGGCAATACTTCGTTATTATCCGGACGGCGTATTCTCAATCAATTTAATTGGTAATGGCATACCGCAACAAAGATTAAAAATTACCTAAATAGCGACTGCAGCCGATCGTTGTGCCGGAAATATTATTGAAATTTCTATCATAGGGTAATAAACCCACTTCATTTTTAGTATAATCTAGAATTGTTGTTTGAAAGAAAGGTTTAACATAGTAATTCTCAATAATTTTAAAGTAATTTACAAATGCTTTTGTCCTTTTATCAATTACCATTCCAGTTTGTTTTCTTGTGAGCGATTTTACAATTACTGATAAAAAGTGCAAGTGAAACAATCATGAATTATCCACATATTACTTCTTACAATAAATATATGTCAGCCGTACATTAGAGTTCTGTGTTTCACGCGGTGTTGAAAAGCGGCCTGATAAAAATGATTCCTTCCTTTGCGAAAAAAAGAAACATTTTGAAATATTTGAGATAATACTCAAATTTCGTAGGAGAACTGGCTTCGGCTGTGTCTTTTGGATGAAAGCAAATTTTACCCTCGGATAATTTTGTTGCTGAAAAGCCCGCTGTTTATATTTGAATTACTTTCAAACTTCATCATATACTACAATTGTAGATACTCGTAATCTTTTTTCGGTAGAAATTTTTGATATATAGAACAGGAAATAATTAGTGGAAACCTTTTTCAACAGAAAACAACGAACACTAAGGGGAAAAAGAAAAAGTTCTTTTTTAAAAATAAATTTGATGAAAGCAAGCGAAAGTATCGAACGAATCGTGAGCATATTGAAATGGAATAAGTGATAAAATACTCGTTCAATGTATCTTACGCCTTCTGACAATGCTGATCTTAACAGAATAAGGTTGGTCTTCATTGGAAGCAAGTAATCTTGATATGGTTTAAGTAACCTTGAACCTTCACCACTTTATAAAACCCTGCGGGGGGGTTTCAACCCATCAACCCATCTTACTCGAAAAGTTACGTACTAGTTCGGTTTCTCATTAGTTCTTACGTTTCGAAATATGGAGAGGAATATGATGAATTTACTACCAAACTCATTACATTTATGGCTGCCAGGTAACATATGGCCTTCTTTGCTCTATAACAGCATATATTTTATACCCAATTCCATATCTCTAGCAGGCATTTTCCATTTTTCAACCATAGAAGATTCTTGATGGTTTGAATCAAATGATAGTAATAAGAATCGAATTTGACCATTTGTTATTACAGTAAACTCGAGTAGTGATATTAATGCCAAGGTGACGAGCCCACTTCACCCGCTGTTTTTCAATTACTAACCTCTTTTATTCAGCGCTTCTTTTGCTGATGAAGTGCGCAGTGTTTCACCCGGGTCATTTTCGTCAAACTCTAAAATGCCAATTTTGGCTTAATAGTGTTTGCACGAATTCTCATAACTGCGACGAACATTTTTCGGCTATGTTACTGACATGTGATAACTCCAGATGATAAGGGTGAAAATTAGGAACCCAATCCAATAGAACCGAAGTGAACACGGTGATACAAACGGTGAATGTTACCTCTTCCAACATAGCGAGAGGAGATACTATGAAGGGGAGACACAGAGGGAGCTAGATAACGGGTGATGAAAGGAAATGTGAAATTGAAAATGTAAAAAAAGGGCAACGAGGTTCGAAGTGGAATAGAATGAGGAATGAGGAATAAAAATTAAGAAGAAGGGAGAGAGAAAATGGCGAAAGATTTGTTAGCATTTAGAATGATGGGAAGGAAATTGAAAGTGTAGTAAGCACAGGAGTGAATGAATGAATAAAAGGCAGTTCGATGTACTTCGAGGATGCCGCTGATTATTTTATGTATCGTTGTTATTTGAGATATTTAAGGGCGGTAGGGAGAGAATGAGACAGGAAATATCACTCCGGATATGAACGCCGTTTTTGATGTTTCTGGAGGATCGAAACCTTTCTGGATCTTCCTTTCATCCTTTCGTTATTCTTTTACGCTTCTTATTGTCGGGAATTCATTCCATAATAAAATAATCCCTAAAGGGTTTCCTTGGACGAAAATGGTTTCTGCCATCGAAGCAGCAAATATTATTCATTGATATGCACTTTTTGTTATTTAATAAGATGTCACTGTGGCAATCATTGCACAGTCCGTTTTCCCTTATTTACTTCTCTCTCTCTCTCTCTCTCTCCCTCTCCCTTTCCCTCTCCCTCTCCCTCTCCCTCTCCCTCTCTTTTTCCTTCTATTCCGAAATCAAAGAAAGCCTTCTCGGCTTGGCGTTTTTTAACTGATTGGTATGTGCACATGCTAAGCTGTGGTCTATTTCCATTTTACTGTTTTGTTTTATTATTACCATTGGTTCGTTGCTCATACGCATATTCATACCGTATCATTTTGTTTCTCAAACTGTGTTCTTATCATTATCATTCTACACTCATACGCACACATTATCAGAGATAAATGTCATCGAATCAGTCGTTATCATGACTTTCGTTATTATCATTATCACCTTGTAGTATTACCGCCTCCGTTATCTTTGTTGCTTTTTTCATCGCAATGTGTTTTGATTGTTTATTATTTATTATTTATCATTTATTATTATTATTACTATTATTATTATTAATCACTAAATAAATAATAATGATAATAAATTTATTCATTTAATTAATTACTTGTTTATTTATTTGTTTACCCAATTATTTATTTATTTGCTGAACTATTTAGTTATTTATTTATTATTTAGCACAATAGTGTTCATCTTAAACTAAGGCTGTGGTAAAAAAGAAGGTGTATAATATTCCAGTCTGGCTCCATTGTTTAGCAAACTTTTCGCCTCTCAATGGAAAACTTCTGCCATGTCTTCTCCAAGCGTCCTCAAGACTCAAGTGTATACCGCTGTGTTCGCTGTAGTTGCAACGAGCTGGTGTATCCTCTAAAGTGCGCCACAAATAGAATCATATTCAAATTCGAAAGCCGTCCACTTAATTTCTCTCCTGAAATTGTCAACATTGTAATTTAGTGCAGGTACATATTTCTCTGTGTAAGGAGCAGTAAGGGAACACTACGCGCTTAGCTATCACTAATCTAGTATTTGTGACTTGTTTTGATAACATTGGGAGAAGTAATGAAGATACTTACTATCAGTAGAACAATGAGCAAATTTCTATGAATTTCTCTATGAAAGACGAATGAAAGAATTTTTTACAACATTGAGATATAACGGAATATTGTAAATTAGCAGTTAGTGATGATGACGACAGTGCTTTGAGTAATAATTAGCTAGTGAAAAAGAATGTATGGAATAGGTTGTCAGCTTACTTTTATTTCTATAACTTTTGAATCATGAATTGGTGAGCCATAAAATGAATTGATTTAATGCATTGACTTCATATAAAGCGTTCGTAATAATGTTGTTGAGGAGACGAAAACATTTTGAGTGTCAACAATCCATGGGTGAAGTGGACAAGTAAGCTTGGCCTTTGCTATCCATCATACTTTATATATGTTAATAAATTGCTGTTACTACCCACTATGCTTTCCGGCCATACGTTATTACCACAAAGCCGATTTTCTTCGTACCTAATATAAATTCAAGTGTTTTCACTCAAATTCATTTCTGGATAAATCTTTGCATTCTCTGTTTCTTGTGGCTCTGCATTTCCTCATCAGCTGTGTCCACGACCGGTTAATCGAAAGTGAAACCATTTGGGTGGTCTGCACTTCATTTTTGATTTTGATGTGTTGTGTTTATACACTGTTTTATACACAAGCTCCGTTTTGCACCTCATAGCAGCGGTTAGAACACTGAGTAATTGGCAATACTAAAAAGTTCGATAGGCTCGGTGGAAGTCGTGAATTTAATAATTTTTGGAAGAGCTTGCTGAGAAAACTTCACCTTCACCTTCACACTCGATCTCATCCTTTCACCTCGAAATAATACCAACTAGTCACAAGCATTTACTATATGAGTTTTTTTGTAGCGGTTTAATTGCCATGTGAGGTAAATTGTGTTTTTTGATTGTTTGAAACAAAGTAAGTGATGTTTTATTTTGCTGATTAAGAATATCCAAATCTTTGGAATTTTGTTGCATAACGATTTGAAAGGAAAAAATGGCTTCATACAGCAAAGCATAACATAGCATCGGCCAAATAACAATGTCATTATACCAGAAGTCATACTTAAGCCTTCTTCTAACTGTACAATTTCGTCGCAACGTTTCTCCAATGGACTTACATTGTTTTGATAGCATAAAATGCTGCTTCCGCTAAATTATTTGATTTTTAATGAACATATTGGGTTATGTGATTTCAGAATGGATTAGATTACGTTTTGGAGTCGAGAAAATAGAGTTAAGGTTAAAGCACGCTAATTAAGTGTTCCAGATTTTTTTCTTTGCAGGATTCTTCCATTTGGCCAATGACCGCACTAATTTTTACTTTGAAATAAAACCATTATTAGTGATTTTAACGTTATACAAATGGATATAAGTGTTGCACGATTCACCTAAAATATACCAATTTCTGTTAGTTCTGTTAGTCTTAACGTAATTCTCAATTTTTTGACTTCTCTCATGTCATTCCAAAATGCGAAATATCCTTATAAAGTATCCCTTGGAACTGTTTAATTTGATTGAAGATCATCATGTTGTTGACTTCTGCCACCACTGCATTCAAGTTTCATTTTTCTGATCTCTTATTTAATTAGTGCCATTTTCTCATATACAATAGCATCATCTACATACCATTCTGTTCCACTTCTCGAAAGTTTCTACTTTTTCATCATGATTTTTTCGTTCTACGCAGAAGGTTCTTCCATGTACCAATGGAAATTTTGGCAAGAAGTCTTTTTCTAATTCGAATCTTTTATGGACAACTGTATTAGCTTAATAAAAGTTTACTAATTTTCAAAGTGATTCAGCAGACATTAATCCGACAAAAATCGATCAAATCTACAATGCTTAATGTACTACTCTCCGGTGGTGTCGTTGAAGAAAATGATTTGTTTTAATCAAATACAGCAATAATACAATTACTCAGTGGACATAGAAGGAATTTTTGTTATAGGCATATTTTCTCATAGAATTGATTGAGATAGTTCTCTGAGATAATATGGTTTGTTGTACTGCCACTTTATTTAAAATTGCTTTTAGAGTGTAATAGCTGTAATGCAAGAATTTCAATGAATAGTAAAATACATCGTTGGATTTCAAATCTGGAAAGTCCTACAAATGATATCCTCAACTGGATGATGAATCGGAATCCCCAATTAACGACAACATATTTCAGTTCAAATATAAGAAACGGTTGCGTAGGTCCATTCAGTTTCCAACCTGAATATTTTCGTTGTAGAACATTTCAAAAAAAAAAAACTTTCAAACTTGCCTCACTATTACTTTTTTCATTTGATGGCATGGATGCATGCATGCAAATCAATTCGATTATTCTGTCAAACTTGTGCACCCCTCATCCTCATTAAATTTAAACTGTGTAGGAAGAAAATGTTAAATGATGAAAAAGAAATGATTACATTACAGAAGGAGTAGAGTGATAAAAAGAATGTCAGCAATCATAACTTCATGTTAACAAGGAAATACGGTTCCCAGTACTGTTCAAAGTTTCACAATAAACCGATTAGCTAGGCAAGCTCCGTAAAAATCGACGAGTTAACAAAAGTGGAATTCTATACCGTGGGATTGCAGTATTCCAGAAGAGGTGAAGATTCTTTCAGTTCCTTACAAAATCAGAAGAAATCATTTTTTTCGTTGCACGCAGTTGTTTCCTTTGGCTTAAACATTATCGTGTTAGATGGAAAAGTCTATGCAATCAATGATTGGCCATCATGTTATGACTTTTCTGAGGTCAGGAAATAATCGCTGATGTAAGCAGTGAATAGCGACTATCAATTCTGTGTAGGGCAGAGGCGCCCATTGTTAATCGTGGGATTCCTTGAATTGTTGTTCGTTCGTATCGTTTGTTTGTTTCTTTCTTTGCTGAAACTTGACTTTTCTTATCTTCTCGTCTGTTTGTCTCTTTTCATTTGTGGATTGTAGGTCTGCTCTGTCCAAATGTTTTCTGTGATGTTTTTCCTGTTTATTCCATACTTCTCATTGCTCTGTAACTTCACTTAACTTCACTACGAGCACTGTCATTTGATCGAATATGAAAAAATTTGCATACTCTTATTCTTTGCATCTTTTCATGGCTTGTATAGAAAGGAACATGGTATATTGGAGTCTGTAGTTGTCAACTTTCTAACTGGTTTGTGTAATATTTCTCTTGAATACCAGTTCATAATAAGATAGTTATCGTTCTAAAGTGTAAAATGGTTCTTGCACAAAAAAGAAGGTTGGAATACTTTGAACGTTAATTACTTGACTCCATCATCATCATCGAAATCTCTCATGTTTCTTTCCATGCTGATATGGATAGAAGGCTTATTTCAGAGGTTAGACATTTGATTATGTTAATACTTTATGATTTTATACTGTGCGTTAAAAAAAATATATATTATCGTAATGATTGCTGTATGAATTAATGTCATTTGAATTGAAAGCTAAGGAAATTCAGGTACTTTGTGTAGGAATACTCAGATTCTTTCCATCATCCCACACTTATTATTCCATAGGAAATGAATGATTCCTTCTTTCACTAAAGGTTTTCATGGATTATCAAGAATCGTGATCTTTTCAAAACATGGTTGCCGGACATTGTAGCAATGTGGAATATTTGAGGAAGAGGAAAAGCGAGATTTGAATTATACTTGTGGTAGTTTCATCCTTTGGACAGTTCATTGGTAGCCATGGTTATTTCTACAATCCGTAAAAGGGATATTACAGTCCATTTCCTATTCTCACGCGTTCACTTCTGCAGGGAGGCAGACATCTTCTAAGCCTTTCATTGGGAGCAAGAACCGAACGAAATACTTGCCTTCCTCTGCATCCATATACCATGCACATAAGTGGGTATAATATGTATGTATGTGAATGCATGTGGGTATGTATATGATGAGTACATATACATATATATGTATATATATATATATATATATATATATATATGGGTATTTTGAAAGCTGTGTGAAATGCTGAATCACTTCTGAAATAGTTTTAGTTTTTTTGTAAGAAATGATACTGGAGTAAACATACTAAAGGATAGATAGAAAGAATGGTAAAAGTTGTGTCGGTGAGTGTGCAGCCGATGAAGGAAGTCGTTTGCTTTGCTTAAAAAGTGCAACTAAAAGGGCTTCTTTGCTTCTTCTCCTTCTTTTTCTTCTTCTTCTTCATCATCATCAAATGCCTCATCTCATCCATCAATTGATGGTTTCTTTCCTGCTTCTTCTCACTTTCATTTCCTTTTCTTTTCCTCCAAATATAAATATCATCAATAAAGTTTTGAAATTAAGGAAAGGAGGTTAAATCTGATTTTACTTTCATTTCACTGCACTTCTTTAACTAGCTTTAAAAAAAAGAAAAATCCTCCCTCTGCTTATGGATTTCTTGCAATAGCTAAAGCTGAATCATGTCGTTTTTTTTATGCTGTGGAATATCGATCTTCCCACTCTAGAATTTAGTAAACAGAGAGTTAGAACAGACTTGCTGTCAAAAACAAATCTGAAAGCGATTTTCCATTTGTCAAATATATTTCGTCACAATAAATAATTGTCATTGGAACAGTTTAAAGCAGTTAGTTACAAAGCTGACCTTTAGGTAAATATCTAAAAGCACAAACGGTTGATGTAATCTTATATCTGATCAAGTTTTCGTCTTGTTTAGTTCGAAAATAGTGTTCACTTTATGATCAATTGATAGGATATTTAGTTTTTAACAGATTTCCTCTGTTTTACAGAAAGTTGTGAAGGGAATTTTGGACATTTATAATTTTCTTTTTCACTTTTTCGAAGATATTGGTATTGTTCAGACATTAGTAAATTCTACCTTCCTGTGACGTTGAGAATGATTCCAAAACATCATGTATTGTTATCCTTCTTATTAAGTTACTTATAACGCGCTTCGACAATTTCTGTCTTAAATTATCAAAACATTGCAGCCATCGTGAATTCACTTCTCCCTTATACAAATAATGGAGAAGTGCGGCTTCAAATTGAAGCAACACGACATTTCGTTTCCTATAGTTAATTTCCTGCTCTTCATCCAAGGTAATGTCAAATATCACTATTGAAAAGTTACTTTATGACTAAATTAGAATTCACTGAAGTCACACTGTTCGAAGTGCCTATTGAAACATGTTTGAAAATCCTTCAACGACTGATATCTGCGATTATTGGATAACCAGATTTCGTTCATATGGTAATTCGTGTATTTGGGACATGAAAGGTATCAAATAATTTGGAAGAGGTTGTGAGTAAGTTAGATACTTGATGTTCGTCTCTAGTATTCAAAAAACCAGTAATCCTACAGAGAAAGCGCATCGTTCGTCTTCTACTGTACACATTTCACATGTTTTGGTGCTATCAGGTCTTGTAAATTTCAGATCAAACTTTTCTGTGGTATAATTATCATCCTGTGCTACAAGCTTTTGAAGATGTACGAGGTTTATTTATTAGTGCCACAAGTTCTGAAGTAGGAAGTGTGCCACTTATTATGAGTGCCATGTTATGTACGTTACGTTATACATGCGTTATAAACGTATACACGTGTCATATAACAAAGTTATTTGGACTATTGTAATTATAAATTTTATAAGTGAATTTTCAGGTGAGTGAGCCAAAATGTTTGAATACGACCGCTTGGCGTTGGATATCACTGAGCAATTCGCGCAAATTCGGTCTAATGCAATGACAAGTTCATCAGCGCAAATTTTCGTCCCTTTTGTAAGTTTGGCCAATTTTAGTTCAGCAGTCTAGTTATGATTTTTCCATGCACTACACTCTTGCTTAATGTATTGCTTTATGACTGTTTCTTTCAGTAGGTTTCATCGCTTTCTAAAACTTCGAATGAGAAATCAGATCGGGCAGTTATTAGTCAAGTATTGCTTCTTCCGAACATATTTATCTTTTCTATGTTCGTATCCTGTATTTGAGGGCTGCATTGTTTCTCACCATAAGGAATGGACTGTTGTGGAAAGGATTTTTTTACTTACACATTGTGATCTTTCTTTTGCTTTGTGGGTGATAAGTGGGAGGTGTGTCTGTCTCATCGACCAGTTCACTCATATAATTCAGAGGACCGTTAGTGGATTGTGCTTTTCGCCTTCCGGTTCGGATATTCTTGATTGCGGAACAGGTTCCGGATACGGAAGTCCTGGAATTGATGAGACACCGCTATCAAGCCCCGCATCGCAAGTCTTTTCGTTGCCTAATCATGTTCAGCGTGCACTATGTGGTCCAGTATCCTGTGATGATTCCGAAAATGTTGCAGCATCGCTTGGTCCAACCGTTATTTGTAATGAGCACAACAGAAAGGTTACTTAGAAATTTTAAGAAATTTGAGGAAAATAATCTGCGGGGAACAAAAGGAATGCAAAACAGTGAGCAGAGGACCTCCTTATCCTGTTCATTCGCTTTCCATTGCCCAATAATTAAAATTGTGACGTTCTTCAGGATCTACCAATTTTCCATTCTAATTTTATAATAGCAATCTTCTTTACTTCGCAGAATCTTTTCTAAGCAATGAACTAGACTAGTCTGGCTGAACAACGATGCATTCGAAAAATGTTGTTCAACTGAAAAGTGAACACTATTAATATTTGCTGAACTTCGTTTGGCTCATGATCACTATATATCAATTTTAGAGTAATGGATCGGTAGCTTTATACGCTAAAATTAATTCTATGTGTTGCAGAGCTGAAAAAGTTACTCCTGGGCTAACAAGTTATTGATTTTCAAATACGTGCATTTGATATTTATTAATTACTGATTTGACCTCTAAAAGAGGGAAAAGCAACCTTTTCTCAAGTTTTGAAAACATGTTTTTTTCTTCCATTTCTCCAAAGAACCTAAAAGAGCGCTTCTCACTGGATTATCGTTGTTTGATGACTTATGGTTCAGTGTCATAAAATTTAGAATAAAACTTATAAAAAACTTCCTGCTTCCAGTCTCTAAGCTCGGAGAACGACGAAAATTTGCCATCACAAGCAGCACAGGAAGATGGGTTCTCATCGGATGAAATTGCTCAATTCACACAATTGCTCTGCTCACCAAAAAAAGCTCCTCCCTCTAAATACCAATGTCATATTTGTTATCGCACTGGACATTATATTTCCGACTGTCCAATGGTTCGTATTTTTGATCTATAACTATAATTAACCGGGAAATGTCTGGTTGAGAAATTTTCGAGATTCTGAGTGATTCGGAATGTTCAATTGTTTTTGTTGAAGAGAAATAATACATATCGTACTTTATCGGCTGGATTATATCAATGACAGTAGCAGTCAGATGACGCACTTTTATAATGATTGCAATTGTTAATGCTGCAGATAATATCAGAATTATAAACTTGGAAGGTTCAACTGTATTGCGCAAATGCACAGAAATATGCAGCTGTGCGTATAATGTAAAAAAAGGAAAGAAAATATTACATGGAAAAATATTAAAAATTTCAAAAAGTTGCAGCGTTTTAACAGTCCATACGAGGAATTGACCCCTTATCAGGGTAGAAAGAAGTGCTACGGTGAGTTTCAGTGCCAGCAATGTAAGAGGAAATGGACGAGTCAGAATTCTGTTGCTAATGAGGCACAGAGCTGCATTAAATGTCACATCTCAGTTTTCCCTCACAAACAGGTTTGTTTAACCGATAAATTATTTTGTTTGGTTGAACATTATGGGAAAAAAGAACAGAGAAGTCATGAAATGTATTAATTTTGAAGCAGATAAAATAGAGGGAGAAAGAGAAAAGCGAAGAAAAGGAAGGAACCCAGGACTTTTTTCTGGCTACCTCTCAAGTATATTTGTATCTCGACATTCTGATCAATTCTTTATATGTCGGATAAGTTAACGTATTACGCTTGTGAATCGCGCAGCAACAACGTTATCTGACAGAAGTGTTATAAGTACAACATCAGTTCATATAGTTGGCCATCATTCTTTCTCTTTGTAGCTACCTGTCGATAAAGCGGTAGCCATGGGTTTGGTAAAAGCGCAACGCGTTATTCCAACCAAACTGGGACCCATTGGACACGGTCGGCCTCCATTCAATACAAATCGGCAGTAAGTAATAATTAGCATAATGCTTCTATTTGGCTTTCAAAAAAAGGAAAGACAAAGAAGTGAGGAAAAAAAATGAAAATCAGAACTGTGGTCTTTGTTCATTATGTAGCATACCGGACGACAACTACAAATTGGCACTACAAGAAATTTCGTACGATTAGCTTTTGATTTTCCGATGTTAATATTGATCAATACTCCCATAATCTGTATATTTTGTTAACCAAATATGAGTTTTGGACTTGTTCTCTTCTCTTCCTATCCAGTCTTCGAGCTTTTCTTTTTGTTATAAATGATATTTTTCTACTAGGACGTTTTTCATTTGACTTGCATTTGTTCATGGAAGTGTTTTTTAGGTATAATTTTGCCTGGCGGATGAAAATAGATAACATCAAGCCTGAGCAAATATCACGCCTCACTTTAAGACCACTTGTTTTTGTGCCTTTTTCGATTAAACGATTCATATAAAATTTAGAGATATTTTTTCATGTGGATCCAGCTGACTAAAATCATGAAAAAAGAAAAAAAGCTATTTGCATCTTGTTTTGTGTTTTCGCAAGAGATAAGCAGAATCGATTCTTTAAGTCCAACAAAATTATAATAGCTGTTTTTAACAAGTGGTGCATAACGTGAGTTTTTTGCCAAAATCTAAAGCTTTTCCTTTTACTCTTCTGTAGTCTACCGCTTACTACTTCATATATTTTTTGTCTCATATTACGGTTAAATACAAGAAACGAGGTTTACCCTTTGTGAATTTTTTACATTACTTGTAAATAGGTATGGGTTGTGTGGATTAAAGCCGATCTCTATCAAGGTCATTCTCTTTCCGTTTCCTTCGTACTTTTAATGTTATAAGAA
The DNA here is from genome assembly GCA_916381525.1 of Cercopithifilaria johnstoni. Taxonomy (NCBI): domain Eukaryota; kingdom Metazoa; phylum Nematoda; class Chromadorea; order Rhabditida; family Onchocercidae; genus Cercopithifilaria; species Cercopithifilaria johnstoni. The sequence goes on from CAKAEH010001503.1 coordinate 152,562, forward strand.
AAATAAGATCTTTACAAAATTTTTTCCCCATATGTTGCTGTCTAGAAGGAAACCTTTAGCGATTAAATTTTGGTTCACAGAATTTGTGCAACTTCACTGATTGTAAATTAGAAATTTTACTTTTATTACACGTTTTCGAAAACAAAAAAAGAATCTTATTTTACCGATATTAATCAGAGCATATATAATTTACATAATTCATTGCTTGTGGTTTGGTAATGTTTGTTTTTCGCCCTTTCACATAATTTACTATGTATAGAAAGTGTTTCGATTATTCAAGCGATGAAATTATGGTTTTTTCTTTTCCCGTCGTAAAATATCAAGGGATTAATTCTCTTCGAAAAAATTGAATTTATGCTTGCTGTTGTATAGTATTTTTGACTTATTTTTTTGTTATACACAGTGTTAAACGATTGATTTTTATGATTCCTTGTAAAAAAAATATGCATAGCTTGTTCATAATGTAAGCAAATACAAAGGTCAGTGTTCAGAGGAGGAAAGAGAAAAGAGATTACCTATTCATATTAGGTATAAAATCTAGGATTATTCTAGAAGACATGTGAAACTGTGTTATAAAGAAAAGTGTGGCGTAGTCAGATTAAGTTCGGCGCCATTGACCTATTTGAATTTCTTTAATATTTTTCGATACTAATAGCAGCTCACTTTAACAAGATCGGACGCTACCACAACAAAAAAATTGGAGAATTGAACTTCTTTCGCTTGGTATCCTATTAAATTTCAACTTATACTTTGCTGTTTAAATTCAGACAATCAAGTGTATTTGATGTGGCTGTAATGAAGGGTATTAAAATGGACTTGATTTCTGTATTTTGTCCTCTTCTCACAGTACCTTCCTTCTATCTGTTTATAAATGAGAATGCATCAATTTGTTTTCATTGTTGCAGTATACTTCACATTGTGTAGTACTTATGACTGTATATTTGAATAAAATTATTGCTTCTTTACTGCATATTTTTGTTAAGGATAAAGCTTTTTACATCAACGTTTATTTAGGACAGGTGAACTCATAATGATGCAGCAACAAACAGATTCAGTTTTGCATCAGAATTATTGGAGGGGGTCTTCTTTTGATATTGATGGAAAGGATATTATAATTATTTAAGCGTTTGAGGAACTAGTGCTGATCAACAAATATCTTAGTGGTTTCTTCATCATGAAATCAACCTTTGTAACTGTTGAACTTGGAATATGCGCTTCTACTAGCATGGTTTGGTTGCCATTAGTTTGCTGAGTGAAATAAACTGCATTCCAATAAATGATTTCATTATAACAATACCGAAGAATTATGAATGATTCCGCACGGAATATCTCGGTTCATACAGTAACAGATGTAGCATTTGAATGGATGGAATTAAATCATTTAAGAAGTTTCAGGAAAAGAAAAACAAAAAATAAATGGCTCGTTATTACAATAGGTAAATGGGCAAAGAACAGGACAAAATGAATAAATGGTGCTATATGATTTAGGATACCTTGGTAAGTGGAAGCGGTAGTTGGAGTGATAAGTTGTATGCTGCAGAGTGGGATATAATCCCCTTATAGTTAAGAAATTTCCAGTTCTTCACTATTTCCTACTCACATGCAAATTTTGTAATGAAGTAATGAAATGTTTGTTGGAAAAAACAGAGGGGACAGAATTTATTTTGAACTGGTGAGTGCCGAATCCCCGGAAATCGTATTGTAATAACTTTTGGGAAATTTTGCAATAATTTCCATCATTTCGAGGACCATTTGGCGGAAGTTAGGAGGTGGTAATAGCGCAAGTGGACTAGCCGATGCAGCAACAATGAAGTTACGAGAGTAGACCGCACGGACGTCGAGATAACCATCTTCACGGCGACGTGTTACTATCATACTTCCACCGGTTGGATCCGTATAAGTGATATTGACCTGCAGAGAAAATATCTTTGATTCACATCTTCGTAGTTTGAGCCTAACAGAATGCTGAAACAGGATTATAGATTGATTTTTTTCTCAAACATTTTGAAAAATCAACTAGTATCTATTTGTATAACATAACGTAAAGCGGATATGGCTTACTGGCTAATAAATGGCCAACAAATGAGGCATACTATTCTAAACTGAAATGAATGTTGTAGTGAAACAGTTGCAACTTGCAATTTTCTGCTCAGATTGGATGTTGTTGACATTGACAAGCAACGAGCGCGGGTCAATCTTAGACTGAGTCCATGTATGGTTTGCTGTATGTGTAGGAGCCTGGCGACGGCATCGGAAACGCTGTTCATCGGTCAAAACTGGTATATGTCCATACAATGGAGAGTTACGGATTCCATCGACAAACATATCCATCTAAAGAAAAAAAACTTGCGTAAATTATTTAGCTTTTTTAAAAATGATAGAATTATTTATTGCAAACAATAAGAATGTAGCATTAACAATCAGGTGTATGCTAAAGCAACATTACTCTTAGCTTCGTTTCACATTGATTTGTTGATTCATTAAAAAATTCAACAGACATTTGGACGAGCAATGGAAAGTGGTGGTGTCAGTGGTCGCGGTCCCAAGGTCGGCGGTCGTGGTTCCAGTGTCAGTGGTCGTGGTTCCGGTGTCGGTGATCGCAAAACCGGTGGTCGCAGTGGCGGTGATCGCGGCGCTCGTGGTGCAACTGCAATAAATCCACGATTTTTATAGGAGTTACCGGATCGACTGAAATTCTATGCACATTTTTTCTTAACATAAATTTTCTTCTGCAACACTTGAGGTTGAAGCCTGCTGTATTGAATAAGCTGCTGTCTCACAGCAGGATTTTAAAACTGAAAATTTAAAATGAGACCTTTCAAAATTTGAATATAAAACAATCCTTTTATGTTTTTTAGACAACTCTTTGATTAGGTCATTTTAAGCGATTTCTTTTGAGTTTACATATCAATTTGAGTGAAGTTTAACAAATGTATTAATTATGTTTTTAATAATTCTTTTTTCGAAATGGAGTAGTAAAACAAGTAACTCTTTTAAGAGGATATATTCCCTAAGATTAGTAGCCGCAGAATTTCGGATTCATTTCGAGTTCGAATTATAGCAATTCTAAATAAACTTCTGGCGGGGTAACATAAAAAGTGATATAAAAAAATTCTAACCAGACTGTACAAAAGGCATGTTTGTTTGGTTCGATTTCTTCGGATCCGAACGTTTGTTCATTTTAAGCAACTGGATGATGCGACAGAACAGTGGATGATGACTAAACTATTCTGAATGAAAGCCAAACAGAAATAATGAGTTGTTAAGCGAAAAGATTTGAAAAGATTATCTCGTAAATTATGTAAATTTTCTACTTCATTTGAGGTATGCAAAAACTATTAAAAATCGATAATTTTTCATTTTTTTTGAAAAGATTTTTAGAAAGGTATGTTTATAGGAATATACTGATGACCGCATTGCGAAAAGGAACATAATTTCTTTTTTCAACATAAATTAATATTATGAATCACTCCTGTCTAGTTAAGTTTCACCTCCTGAAAATTACGAAATTCAGTCTTCCTCAGTCGGCCTGTCGTTAGAGTGTTTGTCAGTTTTTGTCCATAATAATTCTTCACATGCTCATTGGATCTGTAAAGCCTCAAAGATGCTGTCAAAAACAAATTAATTGAGACTAAGTTTCGAATTTAGAGCAATCTTCTTTCAAGTCTTTCAAGGCGGCTCTGTTATGCTAATTTTCAATTTGATATGGATTAAGGATTGCTTCAAAACTATGTGGATTGGTAAGAAAGAAAGCTAACTTTGATATCGATAACTTCTGTGGATCTCATATCCGTAGTCACTTGAATTTTCCGCGTTCTGCTATCTTAATTGGTAACATGAGTTCTTGTAGCGGGTATGCATATGATTCAAACAAGTAATAAGATGTGGTAAAGTCTTGAGCTTTCTTTGCCCATCCATCTTTTTAATGGGTCCGCTTTGTGTAAATAAGCGGAAAAAAGGAAGCAAAAAATGTACGGCAATTGTTTAAAGTTTTTAGAAGTAACGAAATTTTTTAAAAATTGCCCTGCAAAATTCAAAGGTAAGTTAGAAATTTCTAGGCACAACCAGAGGCACTCCAAGTTTTAGGGCTTTTTTTTAATCAACCGAGTTTTGGTTCTGTGTTTGTTTTCATTGGCATGAAATCAATTAAAATAGTGTAGTTAGTAAGGATTGAAGAAGAAAATCAGTGTAATCAATTAAAGAACATAGTTTTTCATGGTCATTATCATAAAATTTAATTAAATTTGCACTTGAAATTCCTTGCGGAAGACCTATTGGAACCGTGGTCAGGTAAACTACCTATGGATAGAAGTTGACAATTTTGGCAATTATAACATAATTTAAAAAACTTGCAGTTCTAATATTCAACCTTTTTACAGGTCGTTTCTTCTTTATTTTCTTATTATACAAGTCACTTTATGAGACAAATGAGAGAAACTGCTAGATATGGAGGAATTGATAGTTGTATTACTTGGTTTTATTTCAAGGATAATCTTTTGGGGCATAAGCCTATACGTTCATTTGGAAAGCTTTGGCTATAATGAAAAAAATCACTTCCAAGTTAAACTACCACCTTCTTCAGAAGAAGTACTTGGCTTCTCTATTCTGACTGTGATCCGGTCTTGTTGCTTGAGATTCAAACGACTCTGAAATTCGCCCTTTCAAATGTTATAATAAGTAAAATGGTGGGTCTAAAAATTCAAACCTAAATAGACACAAGACTTAAGTTTATCTGATTTATTCTAAAAACAAAATCAAAACTTTATTGAGATGTTTCATAAATAATGAATTGGAAGACAATTCCTATCCGAAATTTATGGACAAGAATTAATAGAAAACCATTTCCTTTCCTGTGTGTGGCACACTACTTCAGTTGTTTCTCGATGACTCATTCAAATGGGATAATTTTTAACTAAGCTGGTAATTCTTCAAGAAGAATTAAAGACATGGTTTGCTAAGGAATATTTCATACACACAGGCGGAAATATTTTTTCGACGATTTAGATTATAGAGCTCACTTGCAACGTTAAAATAATTAGTTGTGAATGATTAGAACTATGGATTATAAGGCACAAATTCTTGAAGTTCAAAGAACCTAGAAATGCGAATTTTTAGGAAGTACTTACCTTGAATTTCCTACTTGACGACATAAATAAACAATCACAAGCATTTAAAAATTATGGAGGCTCGAAGTGCGCTCTTTACATTATATAATTAGAGCTATTTTCATAATATGACAAGCAACACACGGAAAGGGGGAAAAAGATTTTTGTTTCCAGTCGAACAAAATTAATATATATCTTGAATGAAGGTAACCATCCCGAGAGAAAATATTTGTCAATTCTTCGAGCAACAATTTCTATGTTACGGCCACTTGCCAAATTTCATCGCCATTAGATCTACGTTATCCAATTTTTACTACTTTTTTCTGAGCTCAGTCGATTTCTTCAGCCGTTCTTTAGAAGCATGTTTTATTCTAAATGAAATCCGAATGTAATATAAGGGTTACGGATTATAATGCAGTACTCTTGTTCACCGTCACAGCCAGTAAGTTCTTAAATTTGTTCATAACAAGCGTAAAATCAGATATAAATCTCAGTGAATTAATTCCAGTGAAGTTTATCAAGTTTAATCTGCAGTCTCATTCTTCCGTTTTAGGTTCTAACAAAACTGAAGATTATAAAGTTTACACCATATTATTCAAGAATCGCTAGACGCTTAACAATTAATGAAACAGCATATAAAATGCCGCTTACTTCGTCCTGCATGTCTTTGCAATTTCGATTTCTTTAAAAAAACTGAAGCATCAACACAATCACTTCATTTACAGCAATTTGCAGAAATGGAGTAGTGTAGAATACTGGTGCAATGTGAACTGAGTTATACGCCCCACATAAAACCCATACCGCAGCTCATTAATTTGAAAATCTATGTTTGCATGAAATTAAAAAGCTTAAAATCAAAAACTGTATCAGAAATTTTTGAATAAATTAAAAGGTGAAAACAAAGAAAAAACAACAGGGGAATGAGTAAGGACTATGTGAACAATGAGCATTTCACTTTGCAACATGCTAAACAAACATGTAGATCCAATGAAAAGTAAGTGATCGATTTGCAGATAAATCGGGTTACAGTTATATTTCTCTACAGCAAAGGAAGAAATATTAACATAGTCATTCGGTCACCATCTCAACTGATTTGAAAAATGTAACTATTCAAAAAAATCTTCGAAAGTCAAAAAAATTCATTATACTAAGCGAAGTTATTTTCAATAAAAATTTGTTGGATAACGGTTTAATAGGTGAACGAACTATCACTAAATTTCCTTAAGTTACAAACATTGATAGTATTTCACAAGTGCAACAGAAGAAAAGATGGTTAGTGCACGGTAAGAATTTCTTAAAGCAAAAAAAAAAGAAAAAGAGAGAAAAAAATCGCTTAAAAACGGCGATACAATGAAGACTTCCAGAATATTTGGAAACAGTAGTAGAATATACTCAAGATTTTGAAGATGAACCTCAGTCCAGATTTCACACATTTATCTCATACAATATAACTGCATTAATACGATAACAATAAGAACAATTAAAACAAGTGTGATCATGACATATGTAAAAGAAAAATAGAGTAGTTCCAGATAATGTAATCCAATACAATATTCCTCTTCAAGATTAAGGATAATAAAAAAAAATGAACAGGCCAAAATAAAAATGACGATCGAAACCGGAAAACTATGAAAGACATGTAAATTCGAGGGAAAACTCCCCGAAATAAAATTGGACCAGAAGGCTGTCATGCAATACGATTATTCGTCGAATCAGTTAACAATCCCATCTTTTACCATTCATTATCAAGAAGACGAACTGCTTCAACAAGTTGTACTTCTTCATCTTTAATATTGGAAAATTTCTTCAAGAGAAACATAAAAACTGTCAGTAACCTGCAAGAACATTTACAGGTTGACATAATGTTAGTCTTCTTTCAGACTTCACGTGGCATGAATTCAGCTGTTTGATAATGTAAAATTAAATTGTGTACTGTTTCAGCTGACCAAAATTCTTCAGCATTGTTTCGCTTCCATGAGAAAACTTTTAAAACATGGAGTAAACACTATTATAGCAAACATTTTATGAGGTGATAATGCTTATTCACCAGCTCAAAAGAGAAAATTTAGAAACGGCAGTAAGTACTGGGCATTCATATTTACAAAATGAATATATACAAACTTATAATTTTAGTCCCAATTAGACTTTCACCCTCAATTCTCTTCATAAATCTTACCAAAGTATTAATGATCCAAATAATATAACAGCCAAGAAAACGAACTGTTTCCCATTCGTAGATAATTTATATGAGTTTATTGACTCCGCTGAAAATATATGAGCGTAACTAAATGGTTTTTAAACATAGAAATTTCGCTATGAATAAGTTTTTTTACTTGACATGCTTTGCGTTTTCAATTTGTTCTCATTTAATTTGTTTTTATTTCATATCTGTTTTATGTGATAAAAAAATATGAAATAAAAACAAATTATTCTGTGAGAAATAGCACGATCTATCAATTTTTCAATTATCGATATTTCGTATCAATTGTGGTTCCCTTTTGGAAAAAAAACTGCATATCGATGTCGCTATAAAAGGAAGCATCTTAATAATTCTAATTTATAATACCAAGATGTAGAACGTGATTAGTGTGACATTAAAGGTTATGAACTTTTCATCAAATGGATAATCGCAGCATACTAATATTTTTTTCACTTTCAATCAGCAGTATATTAGGATCACTTTTGATTACAAACAATTACTGCGAACAGCATCAACAAATGCAACAAAAATGTCTGACGAAAGTCTATGCCAAAGAGTGTTCACATATGAAGATAACAGGGAAACTTTCAAAAAAGAAATTAAAACATCTCAATTTGAAGTAATTGTTAGGCAAATGCAGTAGTTAGCACTTTGCTAATTTAGTTAATTCGTAGTCTAATTAGTTAATTAACTAGATGGAATAGATTTATGACTTTCAAAAGGAATATCTGGAAGGTAGACTACTATTTTCATTAGCTTGAAAAACAAAAGAAGAGAAGTGTGTTTAAACAAAAGCAAACAGAAGTTGAAAATGGTCTCTTTGAATGCATCATATTTCACTGATATCGTCAACAGCATTAAAGAGTACCAAGGAGGAGGCTGTCAATGCAAAAACGTTGAAATATATCATCTTATAACGAGTTCTAAAATTCTATTCTTACCCTTTTTGCATAAAAATTTTTTCACCTTTCTGAATTGCTTCCCTTTCTCTTTTAGCATTTGGAAAAAAACAGCTTACTGCTAGAAACTGTATGACTAGGAATTCCGTATTTGTAAATGAGATCAAGCAGGGCACCATTTGTCCATCCAAAACCTTGTTGTACAGGATATTCGCCACCTGAGCCAGGCCTACCATCGTCGTATCGAATATCGTACTTCTCCCAACATGCTGCTGGCTGCAATTCTGTCTCCTCACACTACATTATATATGCATCACTATACCATAAAAAAAAAGCTTTTCTAATTTTCTTAAAGAAAAAATGTCAGGTTAATGTCAGGCTTTGAATTACATAAATTCTATAAGTTACAATAACACCCACATAATAACATTTAAAGCAACGGCACAAACCATGCCCTTTTTCGGATTCATCATTCCATTATAAGCAGTGCGAATAAACTTCCAAGCTGATTTCTCAGCTATTTTAACAAGTTTTTCATCTCTTGATAACCGCAAACTTTCCACAAACAAGTGTGTGAGTGGTGGCCAACCATTTGGATAATCCCACTGCTCGTGCGAAGCATTATTTAAACTCACCGGAATGCCACCTATAATTCCCATACAATCATTAAATCCGCAAATTAAAGAAACCTGACTTTTCTTTAATCCAAATCTTTTCAAACTAATTTCTCATAAGCTAAGTTAACTTGCCTTTGAAATTGAGTATCCCACTTCCGAGTAAATAGTTAAGCACCTTTTTTGTTATGCGTGCACCATAGCTACCGAGTAGGAGTGGAAAAACATTAGACGGGTAAAAGCCGCTCCTCAGTTTTCGCTCCATTAAATCATAATCAAACCACGCCCCGTAATCTTCACTCCAGAAAACCTCATCCACTGCTTTACGTAATCTCTTGTGAAGTTCACGATATTCAGATGCCTTTCTTAAAGTATCTATTATTGCAATTTACTCAAAACAAAACTAATGATTTGTCGCAGCACAAAGTTACGCGAAAAAATATGCTATAGAACGAAAAAAGCGGAAAAATCTAAAATGAAATTTACCAGTCTCAAGAAAATAAATGACGTACTTGGGTCTTCCAAGTATTTCATGGAAATTAGTAAGAGTAGCAAAATTCCAAGCCATAAATACGTTCAAATCAACAGGGATAATATCATTGGTCCGGATCGAATATTTGGTGTCTGGAAAGGCTGCTTATTATGAAAACTACTTGATGAATAAAAGGAAGATGAAACTCACCAGAATATTTCCCTTGATGTGCAAACCACCTTGTGCTAAAATCTAATCCGGATTCACAAGCACTTGCAATTGACGACCAAATAAATTCGGGATGTCCCGTGCCTTTTAATCCATTATTCAGATCGATTAAGTAGTTTTCTGGACGTGGGCACGTGGACAAAGCCTGAAGTAATCTACTCAAATTAATTTTAGTGTTTTTCACAATGTGAACGCTAGGGTTACTCACCTTATACTGATACATTTGATACTTCTGACCAGATGGCAACTCAACATCAAGTGCTCGGTTTTTTGCCCACCATAACATCTCTTGATCCATCCACTGTATCATCTCTTTTAGCAGAGTTTTATTACCGGTAGCATCATAATAATCCGCGACCATTTGCGTAAATAGTGGAGGATGACTTCTTCGAGACAATCTGCAACGAAACGCAAGGCTGAGAAACTAGGTCAAGATTCATGTATGTCCAATTTTTAATCTGATCGGTCTTCATTTTTTTTTCTTAAATTTGGAACAACCCCAAATATATTAAGCATCTATAGCAAAAACTGCCAAGTGTAGGGGACTTACTGCACACTGCCCGAATTTGGAATAAATCCATGAAACCGTACAACATTGGCCAAATTTTCAAGGATTTGACGAGCAGTTGTTGACATATTTGAAAATAACAATCCTGAAAAAGTAAGTTCTCAGAAGATGTAATAGACAAAATTGGACGACGCAGGCTTAATAAGTAAATATGTAAACGTAGTGAATTGGGCTGAAGAAACGAACGTAATTAGTAGTGAAAATGTCAAATAATAGACATAGAATATTGCACTGTTACGCGGTGAGATTCTATTCATGTTTACCAATTTAGTTGAAATATAATGCTCGCCTTTGTTGATCCAATACGAATCCCAGTAAAAATATATCTGAAACGAGCCACCAGGTACGATGAATGCATTTGAAACAGGCAAAATTGGGAATAACTCAGGAGTTTTATGTACTTCTTCTATGAATTCTCGTGCCAACACTTTCCATAACTCATTCAGTTTTCGAGCAAACTTCCTGAAAATAAATCCAAAGCTTTGACGTTTCACGAATAATAATAAAATTACGTTTGAAAAGATCCACCAGATACGATAAATGCATTTAAGATAAAACTGGAAAAAGATCAAGGATGCGATATAATTATTTCACTAATTCTGCACAGTTAGAAAACACTAACTTTAATGCAGCGTCCTGCAATCGTCTTATATTTTCGGGCTCCTCAGTCCAATCTACCAAAGTTGCTTGTTTGAGATAACTTATGTTAGCAAAGTTTTCGGTACAAAAATTTTGAAATTGTTCACGTTTTAATGGATAAGTGAGACTGAAAATAACGTAGAAATTTATCCATAATCTGCATGCATTAATAGCTTATTGTAACAAGAGTAAATATAACTGGGTAACTAGACACCACTGTAGTACTGTGGCAGGTGTTAGGTGTGCATGTAATGATAATGAATATTTAATGAATAGCAGCATCATTTATTATTATAACTTTGAGAAGCACATTACATCTTAAAGCAAAACTATTTAGAAACGAATTTTTTTTACTTCTTCATAATCTGAATAACTAACTTAGTAAACAATTCCAAAATAAGTTCTGGTGATTTACGCATCATATTACCAGGGCATGTTTCTTGCATTCCAAACATCCACGTTGTGTGAATTAGTTTCCCGGAACAATAAATTTGAGACAGTGGTCCTAGGCAAATTGGTTGTGAACAATTAGGTTCCAAGGGTACATCAACTATTACCAAAACATCGTCACTCTGTAAATCGCGGAATAATGAAATAAAGATTTCATTTGACATGAAACCAGAAAATTTTAATGCACGCCATAGCAATTTTTTGAAAAAATCAAAAGGTATAAACACATAATTCTGAGAAATACGATATTTTGAGAAATAATTGCGGTAACTTACAGTAGTTTTACGTTTATCCAACGCAGTTATCAATCCTGCGTGAACTCCTCGTGGTCCATTCATAAAAAAATATATTATACATATTAAACCTTCCATCTTATTTCAGTACATCTGAAATTATCGCTTTGTTTGCTTTTACGTACAACTGGCGGGACCATTTTAAATGTGATGAGAAAGTGTTCGTTCTATATTAAGCAATTAAGATGTGAGGAATTAAGAAATGAATGTGTCGGAATCCACCTTGTTCAATGTAACACACCTCTGGCGATAATACTACTGCATGTATTACGATGCCTTTAGTGTTTTCTTATCTAATACATCTTTTTTACTTTACAAATCTTCAACGGAACAGTAAGCAATTTGCAAAACATTTAAAAGCAACGGTACTTGCTTTATAATCGTTATACAAACTAAATGCAGCAAAATACAGTACAACCGTTAGGACCAACAAGTGGAGGAGGAGATGTGTGTGACCAGATAAATAATATGGCGCGCAGTGGCCCATGCCGTTAACTTTGGTTCCAATTGTTCATGGAAGTGGTAAAGGTGTGGGAGTTGGTGAGAGGGGTGGGGATCCATAGCATTATCAGGTAAATTCAGGAATATAGGCCGGCGGATTGCTGAAAAGTGTGAAATATGCAGCGGGGCTGACATGAAAAGGCTGGTGTGTCCATATCCTTTCATAACAGGTCAGCGTTTCCTGAATTCGCAGTTGAGATAAACAACAAGTAAATAAAGGATTGGTAGGTCGGTTCTATAATGTAAGTTACTCAAAAGTGTTTCTGGTATCGCAGTTTAGTTTTGGAAGAAGCGGACTAGATTACTCCTGATCTTATTGTTTTATGCTTAATGCAAGGATTAAGAAAGCTTTTTTTGCTCTTAAAAAGTCAATGTGATTTCTCTAAATCAACATCTCAGGCCCAATTATGCATGAAATAAGAGCAGTGATCAATAATCGGTCTGACCGGAGTTTGAAATCTATATATTCTCTTCTGAAATTGGAATTTAGTTGTACTTGAGGATGCATAGTAAAATTGATTTAAAGACTTCAGAAAGATAATACATAGTTGGAAAGGATACTTCATAAGATACTCCACAACAACAAGCTATCATTTATTTCTCACGAACTGATATGTTTCATTCTAATACTCAGAAAATTGAGTACACTTCTGGCGTTGCCAATTCCTCAACCATATTTTTTGTTACACATTTGCTACGTCTTAGAAAATTAGAATAAAAAAATCAAAAGTTTGGAATCCCGAAAATCCTGAAATAATCGTATATTCATTTGATTCTATATCACTTGAATGCAAAAAACCCTCGTAAATCAACCACAGTTCAAGGAAAGGAAAGGTTGAAAATGTAAGATAAGTTGAGTGCAGAAATCCTTCCAAAGTTATTTACTGGATTCCACAAGGTCTCCCATTAAACTAATTCAACCGAGTACGAATGGTACATGTGGCAAGTATGCTCGAAACAAGTAGTGATGTCGTAAACAGTGCTGAAGAGTAGCGTTTTAGTGATATTATATGCAGCTAATTCCGTACATATCTCAGCTTGTTTGCAAAGCATATTCTTATTCAGCATTACATACCAGCGATCCAGCAATATTCGCTCTTACGTATTAATTGGAGCAGATTATTAAAAAGTGAGATTAATGCAGTACTGAATAGGAGTGTTTGTACCAAACCGAAATATCGATTTTCATTTAAAAAATAGCAGTATCTACAGAATTGTTTTTTTTTTCGTTATGCATGTGACAATAAATCTTCCGGACGAAGATACAATTAAAATTTGGGTCAAAATTGAATATACGGCGACGCTTCACAGAAACATTTTTCTCAACCACCTTAGACTTTTTCAAAAATACTCGTATTTGATGGAGGTTATATATTGCTGAGCCAAGATAATGTTCAAGATTGTATAATTGATTGATGATATATGATCAAACACTAGGACCTCTTGCACCACTGAAAAATATATCAAATGTTTTGAAATAATTCCCGAAAACGGTTTATTTCCCCATACGACAATGAATAACGGAGCATGGTTACACGAAATGTGACCTGATACAAGTGATGAAGTTGTGGAGAAATCAACTGAACTTCAGAAATCTGAAGAAGGCGTTATTCGCAATTTCGTTAATATGAAGTTTTGATAAATTCACTGAAAATACTAAATCTTTCATTTTAAAATAAGGATCCGGAAAACGTGTTGAACAGAAGAAGAATACAACAACCCAATTTCCCGAAGTGTCAGGAAAATGATGGAAAATTGTAAGAACAAATAAAACACTAACGAAAGCTCAACGGATAATTATAAAAAGAATTTCAAACTGCGTGGCATGATTGAAAATTATTGAAGAACTGGCAGAATAATCTGTATAAATTTTGTAGAAACAAAAACATGCATTATAAAGAAGGATATGAATTTATTCAATGAGTTCCTCTCAATTAGAAAAAAATTTCTAAGAAAGGTGCATTTAGCAACTTATCACAACAATGTAGCATTGTACTGTACTGCTAATACTATTACCACCATATTTCACTACCCTTTACTCGATTTCTTTTCAGCATTTTTGTCCAAGGTTTCCAAATTTAAAAATTAAAAAAATTTTGACAGAGTAGTGCTAAGTAGAAAGATAATGAATATCTTGAATTTTCTAAGCATTCTTATTTTTTATATAAGCTTGATCTTGGAGACACTGTCACAAGCAAAATTAAAATAATTACAACGGCAATTTTTCCTTCTTCAAAGAGCTACATCCCCATACAACAATAAATGCAGATAGAACCAAGCATACCATGGATACCGACACGATAGATGATATGAACCACACCTCAGACATGCATACCAGGTCGAATTCTTCCGAAAAAGCGCTAAAATTTTTGGTCAAATACTAATAAACTAAAAATTTGATTTTGAACAATTAGCAATTAAAAGAATCTCCCGAACTTACTTCAAAATGACTTATGTTTCAGAAATTTGGTTAAATACTAATAAAATTTGCTGTTCTCTCATTGAAAACCGATTGAAGAGCTTACTTATTCCAGAAGGTAGTATTCTGTAAAACTTCTTCATCTTCCCCTTTTGCGAGAACTCTTATTATTGCAGACAGTGTTCCTTCTGTTTGATCACTATCATCGACACTTCGTTTCCGCCTCCCATGAGACATAAAGAGCTCATTCGTTCCAGAATCCAGACAATTACTCTATAAAGTCAAGATTAGACGTATTCAATAAGTAAACTTCTTGTGTACCTCTCGATTCCTTGCTCTTCTAATTTGATCACTTAATAAGTAGTATATCCCACTAAGTACATCATTTCGTCTATTAGCTTTCCTTTCAGGTTTCCGGAATCTCCTGAAAGCATTAAAAAATTTCGAAATTATCTTTAATTTCCTAAGCAAATAATACAAAAATAGTTAAACTTACTGGTGGGCATCCATTGGGTCCAGCACAGAACATTACTTGACATAAGATCTGAACGTCGTAGGAACCATCTAATCGGAATGCTTTCACGTCACATTTGAGGCGGTTTTTCTCAAAATCTTGTCCAACGGGTCCAACTAAGGCTGGGTAACGTGGGCAACTAAATAATTTGCCGTTTTCTTAATGCAAATTTCTCAATCTTGATATAGTACATGGACTAATTGAACATTAACTATGGCATTAGTAAATAGGAGATGAAAAAGGGATTGCTTTCATAGCGTACGATTTATATCATTCATATTACTTATTTTGGGACTTTTCAAATGAATAGGAATTATGCGTCACATTTTCTGATTTTCTAGAAATATAAGCCATCAAAGGTAAGATTCAAGCGATCAATTGCGACAATGAACATTTAACAACCGCTTTCTTCTGAAATCGTAGTTAGTAAGTAGTTTTAGGTGCTGTACTAACCCATTTTCGATGATAGTAAAAGGTACAGCGTCACCCTCTCCACCAACACGTGTTGCTGTGCATTCGGTTAGCATCATATTGTGAGGCCCAGCTTGTTCCGATGTAACAACCATTTGGATTGCATCACCAATTGAAGCCTTTTCCAGGGGTTCATCATCAGCACTGAGGAAAGATAACGTTGCAGTTACCGGTGGTGGAGTTCCTACAGCAAGAACACGTGTGTTCGCCTCCCTAAAATTCGAAAATTTTCCGTATTACTATCAAAAAAGAAAATATTTCCGAAGCAAACATAGATAAATGCTTAAAGAGCGGCAAAAACCATCCGTAAATACTATCAGAAGCTCGTTCATATTCCTTTGTTATGTGGATAATAGTAAAAAATGAGGTGAGACAGTTTTGCTCTCTTGAATTCAAAAATGGAGAATAACTTACCCCGCATCATAAATTGTTGTGACAACAACGGAACCTTCATGCATCATTTTATCCATGGATATGTCACAGGAAACGCGATAGAAACGATCCCATTCTGTGGTTACCTGATGCGGTAGCACACCATCCAAGGATACAACAACTAATGCTTCTAATTTACCATCCTTAAGTTCCCGTTTTTTAGGTCATGTATGAAGTTGTTTTGTTCATCTTCCGCATAATGTTTTTTGTTTTTCTACTTGGTTTTCACAGTTTATCAAAGACCTGATATACTTTATATTTTTACAAAATTTTTGATCAATTAAACATGGTGAAAAGAACTTGCTGTGGGAGGCAGAAAATACGACTAAGTTTCAATAGGTCGGTAAGTGAAAGTTTGATTAGATTTCGTTTTTTCTAAAGAGTATGGTGAAAAAAGGGGCTTTTTTTTTCGAAATACTGAGGTAAAAACGAAACTTTAAAAAGAGATGAAAATACCTTGATAATTGTACCACAGTCCGAGGATACCGTAGGTGGTGGAAAGTTGATTGAAATTTGTTTGGCATTTTCAACAACCTGTGAACAAGTACCAAATCGTTCTGCAGCATAAATAGCCCCCGTATATGGCTCCTTAGTATTTACAATGAAACGTATTCCCTCGTTGGTACACAGTGCCATACCGCCAAACTGTGATTCTGCAAGTACTGATTATTTATTTCGCTCATCTGACATCCGTTTTTGTTTGTCTAACTTTCATTTTATAAAACTGTCTTAATTCACTTATTACTTACATTGTGGTGAATCGAGTAGTACGCTTACCTTGATTGATTATAGGCAATTAATGAATCAACCAATGCTTAAAATGATTAGTTTAGATGTAGGACGAAAATATCAACAGCTATCATTGATTGAGCAACGAGCGATAAACAGGAATAACTAACTGCTTCAAAAGAAAATTCCAAGTAAAAAAGTTTTCAAGAAAAAAAATTAAAGATATTTTGGCGAAATTTACGGTTCCAAACTGTAATTGATTGATAGGTAAATGGAAAAAGGAAACATAGAAAATGAGTCAGGCAATGGAAGAGGAAGTGGAAGATGTGCGATGAGGACTATAAAGCTGTCTGTTGAAGGTGAAAAACAGTAATACTGTTGAAAAAAAAGACAAAAATTCGTGTATCAAGGAATAAATCGAACTATTGTTGATCTTGGTAGGTGATTATTAGAAATCAACTTGTCTATTGAAGGTTTAGTGTACTTCAAATATTGACTCACCACAGTTGAATTCATAAAAATCGGTTGAAGAATTTGATTTAATATTTGCATCTGAGCGTCCAACGGCAAACACATAACATGTCATTTGTGTGCGATCATAATTGATACTTTTACAGTTCAGATTCTGGAAGCACAGTGATATGCAATCCGATAAGGTAACACCTCGAGCAGAAGCAACTGGTTGACCTTCTATTTGACTACCAATGAAACGCTCGAAGGCTGCCTGTTGACGACAGGTCGAAGAACTGAGATCCGCTGCAATCTTTCGAAATCACTTGAAATGATATTAAAATTTCATTTGTCATTTGTCATTTGGATGGGAAAATTATCACTCATTAATTTCCAAACACTATCCATTTGTAACTTTTGAAATAACATTGTGCTTCCGAAATGCATCTGCGAGAACATCAATTTTTGCGCACTGTTTCCTTATTTCCAGCATTTGAACAAAATTTGACATTTAAAAGCTCACCTGCGACGCAAACAGGTTCGTAGTAATCCTTGCCCTGTATATGACCTTGCTGATCGGCTCTCGAAAATGTATCCTCATCGCTCACGATGCAATTCTTTTCGGATGGGCTAAATTCCACGGAACGACAGAATGTATTTATGGAATCCAGGCACTTTTGTAAACAGAATGATTCTTGCGCCTCAACAGATTGCGTACGATCATAAAAGTGTATTTCAAAATTGGTTGTTTTTACGAAAACCAGGTTACCACCCGCTTCGCCACATCGATTTTGACCTAAAAAAATTAATTAAATCAGTTTAAATGTCGGAATACCTTTGAATAAGACGCAGTCCGAATTTATGTGATGGGAATTTAGGCAATTAGAAATCATAAGAATGGTGTAATGAGGAATACATACATCCATTCAATTCACTAATGTTTTCACTGTCACCTGTATAGATATGCATCATCCGTATGTGGAAATCAATTCTCAGCCTAAATTTCTGTATTTCTAAATACGGAAATTTAGAACAGTGTAGGGGAAAAAAATCTTTTCCAGGATTTGAGCAACTATAAATAAATTACGTGAAAGGCAGTTGTTGTCATAATAATCGACGAGTGAATCACTGTATCGCAAATGATTTGGCTTGGAGCGCCGATCTTCTGTTGATAATTCGCATAAATAAGTGTCATAATTGTAATTTACTGAACGACAAACAAATTCTTCTTCTTTAAGACATGCTGATAGACACTGCTCGCGAGATCCAACCTTAAAACATCATTTATTGAGATTTTGAAGACCGAAGATTTCGAAATACTAACTGCAAATCATACTCGAAGAATGAAACACAATTCATTTTGTTTCCAGCAAATTCAATCTCCTTTGGGAATGGTAAAGCAAAATAGATGGCAAGTTAATACTTTTCTTCACTAAGTTTAATTTAATTAATTTGATCTATTAACTCTTTCTTCAACCTTCTAATTACTTGAAACTATGTTTTATTGTTCCTGTTTCGATATTTCATACATCACCATTCCCTATTGAATTACGTAAATGTTGCTTAATTTTTTGAACGGGAGTGATATATGGTGATCAGTGCTTCCACTGACTTACAAGTTATTGATTTTGACAGCCAGGATGTCAAACTGAGAATAATTCCTTCAAAGTATGAATGAATCTTGAATAATTAAAAAAATTAGCTTTTGAAACACGTAAAACTGATTAGTCTTCTAATGAAAATTGTTGAAGGTGTGGATTTTAAATTACAACTGCTGGAGAATGGAAAAAACGTTGCACATTTCGACCAACCAACTTTAAGCAAATCTATTTGCAGCGTGTGCATCAAATAATAGTTTAGAAGTAGCAGTTACACATTTGAAATACGATCCGCGATAGGTATACTCATAGTCAGATCGTAATTTCAGCTTATTACACCGATACTTGTGCTACGTGCTAATTGCGGTAGTACCTGTTAAAAGAACACAAAATCGATTAGATTACCTGGACGGATTTGCGAACGAATCCTTCCAGAGCGGTTTTTCGGATGTGTTCAAATGAAAATGATCGGTATGTGCATGCTTCATATGCGCTGACTCCTGGGATGCATGTTTTCTCGTAGTAAAAGTTGTTTGCTGCTGGATTTGATGTCAGATCAGCTGTACCGGCTGGAGTGGCGGCATCATCGAAGAAATAACATATTTGACGGCCGTCGAAATTGAATGAAGCGCAGACTCGTTGAGCTCCCGTTGTTGGTTCAATGTTATCACGACAGTACTGCGCGCACATGAGGTCATGTCCAGCAGCGGTTACGACAACTGGTGTTCCGGAGAGGCGCGCTCGCGCTATGCGCACAAAGGCCGTTGTTTCATGACTTCCACACTCGAACACAGCCAAGCTTATCCTTGCACATGATGTTAGAAATAACAGTAACGATAACAGAGCACAAGATACCATCGATAATTACCTGAAATCCTATATCTGATTATTTTTGGAATTGATGTGATGACTGGCTACTTCTAATAAGGAAGGGTGGCTATAGTAGGCTGGTACGCTTAGTTAATATGATTCAAATGACAAGTTGTGGTAGTTGTTGAAGTTACTGTTAGGGTATATACTATGATACACACCTTATCATCACACCTGCCCTGTTAGTTGTTTAGTCATTCCCCCTTGACCTCATTCCCATCTTTCAACGATCGTTCATCGGCCTAAATTTCTTTACATTTAAATACACATATCGATAATCGCGTCATCATCATCATCATCATCATTTTCGATCACTCCTTCACCCCTCTTCTCAGACTCTTGTTCTTCAATATCCATGGGTAACGGAACTCTGATCTGCAACCTCCTTCCAATTTTTCTACTACGAAATAAGCTCCTTCGCTTATCTAACAGTGATCGTCATCTATTTCAGTGTAGTAAAAGGAAAAGAATTTAGAAAAAAAAGTTACATGATGGAGTAATTCTAATGTGTTCTTCATCGGAATTATGCAAAAAGCAGATTAACTCTCATTTATTGGAGGGCAATACTGTGACTGCAACCATTTTAGTACGATGCAAGGTCAAAATAAATTCCATAAAGTTAGAATTTGCAAGTAGCAACTCGAATCAGTCCTAACATTTCTTCGGCATTTCAATGAATGAATTTCAATTGCATCGATTGCAACGAGTAAACAATTTCAACAAATTGTATACAGATGAATGGAATTCCAAACAGCTTGAAACCTTGAATACTTTATATATTTTATTCACTATCAACATCTCATCATTGCAATTCAAGTTGGGCAAAATGTGAAAACAACTCTTACTCTGTCTTAACGAAATCTTCATTTTAAGACAATTTGCTCTTTGTGTTATTTTCAGTGTGTGTTAAAGCGAATTATTTAAGTTACCAGTTAGAAGGACCATATCTATGAAGTTTAATAGTGTCTTTCACTTTTTCTTTTGGTTGTATAGGTCACCTTTCCAGTGATATTTCAGTTTTATCTAGGGCATCATGTTATTCTAAATTCTGCGGAATCTTTTTTAATTTAAAAGATTCTATTACTTGCTTTCTAAAATTAGTCTCGCTTATTTTCACTTGTTTCAGTGGGCTAAGTTAAATTCTATCAGTTCATTATAATCAATTAAGTTAAGCTCCAAAATTAAAAGCAGTTATTTTTCATATACAAGCTAAAAAAGAATCTGGACAGCTGTGAGATTCCAAGCAATGTTGTGTATCTTTCCTTTTCTCCGCTCCACCTACCACCTTCTTTCTCCCACATACTTCGACCGCTAAATGTTGCTTGTAAAGCGGATAAACGTCCTTGACCGAAAAAATGTTACCTGATATTTTATACATCTGTAACAAATATCTCACATTCATTCCTCCAACAAATATTATTATACTTTTTTCTATCCATAAACTGAAAACGCACAGAGTCGACAGTAGAATTTTTATCGTTTTATAAGATTGCCTCAGTCAGGCACTATTTGAGTATTTTCCGAGCAGTTAACAGTGCCAACACTAGTCAAACAGATTTATTGCAATCTATGAAAAGCTCTAATACTTATGAAAAAAACCCTTGACAGGGAGTCAACAACGAAGATCTCAAAGGGAATATATATATATATATATATATAACAACGCAAATACACATTAAGACCCGGTCACACAGATTTATGTGTTCACTACACTCTGATTGGTTAAGCCCGAGCATCCGCACCACACCGTAGCTTCCTATCCGTCAAGTCCTACAATTTAATTGAAAGTATTTTTGATTGAAATTGAAAGATAGAAGTCTCACTTCATATTTCAACCTGACTCCACAGATTTTCTCTTTTCTGTTTCATGAAGGGACTTATTGTAGCAAATCATCACTCACCAACGCACTGGGTTCCATCAACATGATATTACAGCAACGCAGGTATTTTCTGACGTCAAATGCTCAAAATTTCAAATTGTGTTACCTGGTCAACTCCACTGTACGCTGTAATCTTGCAAACACAAATTAATACTGCACATTAGCGAAATTTATTTTCAACAACCAAGCAAATTAAATGAAAAAGGGTAAAATTAGAACGAACGAATATGTAAATATATATTCATTAGATAACATCGCTTTGATAATTATGAGAGGGAAAGATAAATAAAGCTCAGTTTGAGAATTCTTCCCAGAGCAAAAAAAGCAAAACAAACTGATATGACAGTAATAACAGCAAAAAATGGAGCAGTAGCATTTTTTGTAGCAACTGGTAACGGGCAACACTATAACATACATTATATTAGCGCTGAACAACTTTACTATATTACTCGGAAAATACTTCCAGGGTAGCAGTTCCAAAAAATCATAGCTTTCGAAACTCTGTCTCATCATATACGATAACAACATTGACAAAGACTGTCACAAACTTCGTAATGATTACAATACTTAAAACATGCTTGGGATCTAAATAAATATGTAACTCAACCGCAATTCGAACTAATAATAGACATTCAGGAAAATAAATCAGAGACCAGTGACCACGAACTGTATCTAAATGCACTAAAAGCGATAAAGATCCTCGCTACAGGCTTTTATAGGAAGAAAGCCTCAAAAAACATTAATGCATTTCGGTGGCAATTATATAGACAAAAATGCATCTTTATACACCAACAAAACCATCATGCAAGCAATGAAAGAGATAATGAAAGAGAATACTAACTTCGGTTGGATAAGCACCTATCTTTTAATTAAACTTCCTAAACTTCGAGATGATTTTTAATTTTAAAATCGTTGAAGACATTGATTCATTGGATAAACTGAAGGATTGGAGAAAGTAATAGATATAAACTGGAAAGTGGCAGCGACAGTACCTGGAAGTTGCGAGTGGTTTGCTGTACACATCATCCACGTAATCCTTAGCGAAAGGTTACGGGAAGAGATAGTGAAACTAAACATAAATTAAACAAACAAAATACGTGCAAAATGCAGAAAATGTTAAATCTGGTTTAATTAGTGACACAGTGACACAACATTCAGATAAGAGTAGAAGGAATTAAGAAATAATTATTATTTCGTTGGCTATTACGCCAAAAACTCCTGCTGTAATTCTTATAAATTTAAAAATAATTAAACGATTGAAACCATCAAAAATACCAAACCTATGCAGAAGCTGAAATTTCGACCGTTCAACATTTTTTGTTCAAATTTGACTCAAAATATTTAATTTAACATCTTAGCCAAGATCATCACTATAGATGAATCATTACTGCATGTAGCACTTAAAATAGACCGCATTGTCGTAAGTTTTCTTTAATTATTATGTCGGTAACGGCATCGAACACAAAGCGTATGTTGTTTGTATCCGTTGCACACGTGAAGTGGGTATAAATTTCTTTCTGACCATCTTTTCGCTTGTTCAAATTCTCAAATTGTAGTTGTATGTAAGCGGCTGCTTCTTCATATGTGTTTGTACCTGAACTGACGATTCATGACGAACACATATGAAAATTAAGGAGGATTATGTATTTAAAATAATTTCATCTAAAATAAAGTTTATGTCAGCAGAAAGCGCGATACAAGATAGCATCAAAGCATGCGTAAATGTTCAGAGAGAATATGATACTTATTTAGTAAGCAAAATAATATAGTTGAAGTACTGACCGGTATACTCTGGAAAACATAATGTTAACGGCAATTTTCTTATTTTTTCTTCGAAAAGATCTTTTTTGTTTAAGAATAATATTATTGACGTATCTGTAAACCATTTATTATTGCAGATTGAGTCGAACAACTTCATGCTTTCCACCATCCGATTCTGCAATCATTGACCTGAGAAACATGATTCCACAACACTCAATCTTGCAATCTTATGGCAACATTAAAGTAGCAAAAGCCAAATAATATGTGACGAGTGCTCGGAAAGCTTTAAAAAAACCTAGAAAAGACTATCCTTTATTACTGGTAAGCTAAGGCCAAATTACTGATAACGAACCACCGAAAAAAAGTCATGCAACAAGCCCACGTCAAAAAAGATTGGAATTAGCACCCTGCAACTGTTCAATAATGATAAAAATTCAATTAAAATGATGAGTGAATGGATAAGACGAAAGGAAAAAGACAACATTCTTACCATTTCATCGTCTTCTGCAAGCTTCATATCATACTCGGACATTGCTACACAAAAGATAATAGCTGTTACACCTTCAAAGCAATGAATCCACTTTTTACGCTCAGAACGTTGCCCACCAACATCAAACATTCTAAAAGCAGTTACTTCTAAATGATCCGGTGAATATGAAATATCATTAGAAAAAAGTATCGCGCCATTTTGACAACGCACTTGAAATGCAAATCCTTGTAAGTGAAATGCGTTTCAACAATCCCTGTTGTCTTCACACGTGTCCTCAAAATATCATCTTGTGTTGGTACATAACCAGGCTGTGATATCCTGAAAGCAGATTACACTAGAAAATTTTTGTCACAGTATGTCACGACCCAAATTATGTGGACATAATAATCTTTTTTGTAATCATGATTTTTTAAAATATTAACTACAGCATAAGTTCTATCTGCTTATTTTTTAATCAATAACTAATTAACACTACTCTGATACGATAGCTATGGAAATTTTAAAATATAAAATGATTTGCAATGATTTGCACAGTCACAAAATTTGAGTGACTATTGAAAAAGAAACATGCCTGTCAAGATAATTCAGATAATATGGAGCCGAATCATTCAGCTGATATTCCCTGGAACGCATGAAACATTCCTGAACTCCTGGATCTGCCCATAAACGTTTCATACAAACAGCTAACTCAGGAGGCAATTCTCCTTCATCACAACTTTGGGCTAACATGAAAAACTGGCGAGCATCCTCATTTCGTACATCTGCTGAGAAATCTATCTGTAAATACGAGCATTTTGCGTGATTTTCTTTCTTCTTAAATGACGATCGTAAATAATTACATTCAATGTCAATGACGAAAGTGTACGGGAACTTAGTTATGGACACTACAACAACACTTCCTATAATTTATTATACATTAACCAAAAATGATTACCTTAAGCTGCCCCATAGCTCGTATGATTGCCATCATACTTTGAATTGTATTCGAGTACACCACAGGTTTATAAGCTTTGCGTTCTTCATCACTGTAACCAGTTTCGTGAATAATTTTCATTTGCTTCACAATGGTGCTCTTGCCAGATTCTCCTGCACCCAATAACAACAGTTTCACTTCTCGAGATGCCCTTTCTCCATCTGCTTTTAACTAGAAATATTGACAAATCATTGACGTCCATAACAGAAATTACTTACTCATGGCTACTGAAGTAAACAATGCCATTCAAATAAAGGATAGCTATAGCTATATGTTGTTCCAACAAAAAATGAATTTCAGAAAAAAATACCTGTTCATCTATTTGCTTTGATCTTGCTTTCGCGTTTTGATCGGTACTGTTCACGCAACCCATTGTTCACCAGTTTCTTTTAAAACAGACTGTGATCTATTTAAGGAAGAAAAGCATCGCAAATTTTTGCAGGGAACTTTCTTCCTAAGACTTGCCTGAAAGCACTTTCCATTCTACGACTTATAACCACATGATTTTAACAATCTAAACATACAGAACGATGAAATGACATACAAACCAAAATATGAAAAAGACCAAGTAAGGGGTTCAACAAGAAAGGATTAGTTATTTGTACGACAAAATTCCTTTCGCGCCCTTATCGTGAGAATTTACGACAAAAAAAGATGTTGTGAAGGAATTAATAGTTGGTGCCACCAATAACTTTATTCTAGATAGTAGTGGAAAGATCTGAGGTGACAATGAAGAAAAGAATAAACAAAGATGCAAACTTGCAAATATTTTTTCTACTAATATAATCACGACCAGCGATAACGATATTATAGTAATACTGTAATATCATTATCGCCAGTCTCTTAGAAGCACGATCACGTGACTGTTAACATGACATAATCACTGCTATCCGTAATTTTGATTTCACATAAATTCCTGGTCCACAATCAAAAAGTTATCATATTATTATTATTCACCCCGTACAAAAGAAGTAAATGAAAGTTAAAAGAAAGAAAAAGTGTGTGGAACAAAAAAATGGATAAAAAGTAATAGACTGTTACTCCTAATATACTTTAAACCGGGAGTTTCTGAGTTGTTCTCCTCGCCTTTCCCTCGGATAGATCCTAAATCTAAAGATACAGCTTTATTTTCCTCCTCTACTCATTCATCCTTCAATTGTAAAATCATCATACACTGACAACCTGCAGCGATCACCTTCACAGCCGCTGCTGACAAAATATCCATTATAATCAACAACGCTCACACCATTACCTTTGTTGAACGTAGCACTATTGCTTAAAATAACGTCACAAGATATCTGTAGCCCGTCAAACTTCAATCACCCAACCATGACACTCTCATCCCATCTTCTTCCGATCCCAGTGGGTCACATGTCTCTCCAAACAGCACGCTGGAAAAGGTCACATCGCGAACGGACCATTCACAATATCTGCCTCCAAACCACTATGGCTAGAGCTCGGTGAAAATTACCATCCCACAATCCATTAATCTATAATTGTGCCATATCACTTGGATACAAGCTAGCTCCGTGATTTTAGCTACAGAAAGTTAACATTGGAGATGAAAGTGTCCAAGTAATGGGTACACTTCGTGCTCTCTCCATCCCTTCATTATAGCTGTCATTTACACAAAATTCTAACCAATTAATTTGAAGATATGTATATACCTTAGATTCAAATTAATTGGTTAGAATTTTGTGGCCAAGGAACAACAACACCGGAGACTTGCACCCAGCTATAATGGAGAGAAAAAAGGATAGAGCGAGAAAGTGGAATTAGTGTGTCATCAAACAACTCCCTTCCTTTAATCATTATCAGCGAAGAGAATAACCTCATGGAGATCAGAGCGCTCTACCCATCCATCTTTTTCCCGCTTCACTTCCGAGATCCTTCTATACAGTAGCAGCATCATCTTATTATTATAAGGTAATGACACAATAAAATCCAAATCTTCACCAAGCCTTTATTTCTGCTTCCCGGCATGACCTTTTTTCCATGGACTTGAATGACAATTTGAGGAAATCCTCACGAGTTTCTCACTTCACTAATTCCCTCTTGACAAGATAAAGATGGAATGTCGTTATGATTATAACAGCTATCCGCAAACTGTTACTAAAAATCATCACCTGCCAACCCACATAGCAAAAGACTTGTAAAGACAGTCATGCAAATATGGATTTACCGATCTACCTCATATCGAATTATTACTGTTTTAGTTGAAACCCGTAGACAATATTCACCAGTGAGTGATGAGCACTGGTGATGAGCCCTCTAACGTTCCATATTTGTTTATGGTTAACAACTTTGGTAGACATAAATACGTACATAGCAATAAATTACTCGAATTCGTCGATCATAGTTTGATTACCAGGTTCAAAGGTTCCAACGACTTCCTAGAATTATCTCTCATCTCATACATTACAAGATTGTGCACCACATATTGAAATGATAGTTACGCCACTATACGCATATCATCCCATTTCTAATTTATCATCATGACGGGGCCTCGCCTTCCGTCAGGAATTTGGATATGAACCTGTGAATGATGAAGTACCAATCGAAACATTCTTAAGGAAAGAATTTAAACATTCTTGAGGAAGTTTCTAATTGGCCTTGAGCAGGGCGACTGGATTTCTAGCACTGTCCGTCGAGTGGTTCTTTTTTTCCTCATAGATTCAGTTTCATGTCTTTCAATCACTTATTCAGTTTATTGCTACTTAGATAGAAATAACTGAAGTATTTCTAGAAAAACGAGCCTCCACTCAAAAGAATGATCTGAGTTACATAACATGGACATGGATGACGAATGAGCTCCATTAAATCTTATTTTAAAGTGTAAACCATAACCGTAGCATCTGGCATGCTATTCTGGAACATTTTATCGCTTGTAAGTGGTACTATCACAACTTTATATCTCTGGAACGAGAAACTTACAGTATCGCATTCTTGAAAATTCAAAATTCATTTAGTACTCGAAGTCTATTACAAATAAAATACTAGAGATAGCAGTACTTGAGTAGAACTAAAAATTCTTCAGGAAATGCTTCCTTCAAAAAAAGAATATCCTAATGTAACAAATCAAGCTCAACAATTGATGATTAATATTCAAGTATTTAGAATTTATCATTTTACAGAAAGTATAAATTGATGTTACCCGTAAACATGTAAGTTACAACATTCAACTTGACAAATCTGTTTCTGGCAGCGAATATTAAAGCATTTGAAGTGATGTGACTCAACAACGAGTTAATATCTCGATCTACAAGTTGTGCACCAATACTAAACCGAAACCACAAATTAAAAGTAATTCATTGCCAGTCACCGAAATATGTCTAACGAAGTACACTGGATAGCAAGTCAAGCATAAGAGTAAATAGAGTACTTCGTAGGATAGTTGAACAAGCGTCCTGAGAAAATGAATGGTACAAGACAGATACTACAATACACAAGACAGATATTATAATGCCTGATAGTTCGTACTATAATGCCTCCTTATCTGATAATTCCCAGCGGGATTTCGACATCCTTCTTTGTTCTAGCACAGTCCAGCATAGTTTCCTAAGACCACCGAGATCGAAATTTTTTCATATAAGAGTTATGTTAAAAAAAACATAAAAACGGGCACCAAGAATTAGAATTAGTTCAGAAAACCAATTTGCATTCAAAGTAACTTTGTGACACTACGACAGACTTCTGATTTCCAGTAGACAGGTAATTATTGATAAAAACAAGACAGCTATACAAACTAACCTTTTGGTTATGTGCTGACCAAAATATAGGTGATAGCAACCTCGCTTCCACTGGCAAATGTTCAGTATTTCCTGAAATCATTAGGTTATAAAATGATTTTGTCCGGTAACAAACAGATGTTGATCTGATTGAAAAAACCCAAAAATACCTGAAAAGCACTGAACAACATGTGCAACTACGAACGCAACCAACATAGCAGAGATGCTGTAGTACTGATAAGAAAGACGAAATAGTTCAATTAACCATGAATTGCTGAAAAATGAGTAGTAGTCCGCAGCAAAGTTTTTAGATAATAATTTGAAATGTTAGATTTCAGTTTGAACACAATAAAGTAAACCACATAGATAAGAAATATCAAATGCGGTAACAAGTATACCTTTGTAAAGGATGGACCATTCCATACTCTGGTTTTCCAACAAATATCAAAGTGACATTACTCTGATCACAAGTTTTATCAATTGGTAAACCAACGGGTCTTACATTGCTTACCAATGCACCAACAGCAATAAAAACGCAGAAAACTGTTGACGTCACCTGAGCTAAAATTCCATCTTAAACTCAGCAGAATCACATCCTCTCAGATCCTTTAACTGATATTATAGTCATTTTATTTTCAATCTCTATTTCATAATACTGTATGTTCCTGTATACTAACCAACAAAAGCCGCCAGTCCCTTAATTTTTGGAAAAAACATGCCCAGGCAAAAGACACTCAACACGGGTCCTCCAGCAATTCCGAATATTGAAAATGAGATCTGTAAAAAAATTATATATGAATTTTCACGACGAACAAAAAAAATTTTGTGCCACAACAGAGTTACCTTTATAACTAGTAAGGCAAGAACTAACTTGGAGCATCATCGTTTTCATTATGCTACAAAGATATGCGACTATCATTGATAAACAACAAAACAATAATGCTGAAAAATAATTACTTTAGAGAAATAAAGTGCAGATTCCTGACATTAAGTCTGGAACAAAGTAAAATTATGCAGCAATAAAGGCATACGAAGATATCGCGCTAATAAGATACTAGTATTTGGTTTCATTGATTGGTGTTTTTGCACCTTAGTTTGGAACTGCTTAACAACATCTTCGATGAATACTGCAGCAAGAGCACTGTACGAAGCTGACGCCGTACTAAAAACAATATATTTTATTTCTGACATTGAAACATCAGGAAATCTAATCTTTTCCATGTTCGGTACACGGATTAGCGATGGACTAAAAACAATTTATGACATTTCGACTTCGGAAGGGTATTCTAATAGCATGCAATAGTAAAAAAAACTTTATTATTCCAATCATACCTTAAACCTGCACTATATACAGATGCTGTAAAAAGTCCAACCATTCCAGGTACCGCGGATAGCTCATCAACAACGAAACGAGGAAAAAGCTGCAAGGTAAGCTATGGATGTCTCATAAAATAAAAGATGGTTTGACGAAAACATAAACTTTGAACATGCTTGCAATATCGACTTGAGGATTTTTTTTGTCCAAAACTTATAACGAAGAAATAAACAAAGTAATTGATGAATGCATAGAAAAAGGAGCTATAATAAATGTATAAAATTATTTAGGTGTGCCAAATTCAAAATAAAGTGAGAACATTACAATACTTACTTGGTCTTTTGATTGAAGAACGGGGTTACAATGAAAATATTTGTGATATATTATCAGTCCTGCACCAATATATGTCGTAAGAATCAGAAAATTGAAGGGGATATTAAGCAGAATAACCCTAAAAGTGTCATTCCATAAATTATCATCAACAAGATATTCCAAAATAAGCTAATGAACAAATTTACCATTGAGCAGATCGAAGCGAACTCATTGCCATATAACGCTGTATTGTAAGTTGATTTGTCGCAAAAAGACATAATATATTTCCTATACCACCAATCACCAAGGACCAAACCGAGTGTCGGATACGTGGATCAATTCGAAAACTGCAAAGAACTGAAAATTTTTGAAGTGCAGCGTACGTAATCCATTATTCTCCGATGAAATAGACCACACCAAACAAATTTTATTAAGATTTCAGATTATTCTTGATCTTCTTCAAAGTTCTTTTCCGTGGTCTTTTTAGTTAGCATTGGAGTTTACTTCGTTTTAAGCCTGCCTAACACTTCGTTTAAAAGCATAATCAAAGGCTTACTCAAATAACTGCAGACGACCTCCAATAACAGCAGTTTTTAAAACGTTGTTAAAACCGAACTGATACAAGCTGACTGAAAAAATCAACACCATACTTGCTAAAATTAGTGCCATTTGTAAAGCCGAAGTATATATGCTTGCTTTTGCGCCCCCCTGAAAGTTGGACCATGAATCAATTGAAAAAAATTTGTCCAATTAAACATCTTTCTTTCCTAATACAGCAACTTACCAACGTCACATAAAGTGCGGCAAGACCTGCCGTCATAATAACTGACACATATAACGGGATGGAAATAACCGCCGACAATGCAAGTGCTGGTGCATACAGTGCCACACTAACATAAAGCCAAATCTGCAAGTGAAAATGTCATTTTGAAAGTTTAATTTACTTTTAGTGAAGAAATCAAAAGAGATTGAGCTTATCACCAACTTACCTCCACTTACCACAATTTTAGCTCACTCTTAAATCTGTTCCATAATCACAATTCATGAGCATTCTTTTACACAGAACCTTCTTCATGCAACAGAAGATATCTGAACAGCAACACAACTCAAACATTAGTAAATGTCAAAAAAACCCTTTGAAATTTAAAACTTTCTCGAAACAACATTCTGTCATTCTGTCGGCAGTTGTGACTGCCATTCGATCAAGAATGATAACGACTTATGATGTTGATTCTGCAACTCCACATTTCAATATGCTGTGAATCACTTTTCATGATTTACTCAAAAAGTTTCCGATTTGCAGAAATAATTAACGGGACATATTATAAAAAGCCGCCACATCAGTTGAAGCATGTGACTCGTGTAGAAAATCAGTTAAGCCAAATCAACACTTTCAACCAACGATATGGCTGGTCAAAACAACCTGTTATGAAAGCATCAATTTAAGCTTTGTAACAATCAAACAAAGCACTGTTACCTGAATGCAGAAGATAAGTGAAGCCAAAAACCGACATGCAAAATTGAACCGAATTTCCAAATACTAGAAATACAAAAGGCTGAAGTTGAAAGAATTCCCACAACCATGGAGTACTCAATAATGACAGATAAAATACCAACTTCGTATATGCTTGTAAGCTTCATATTATAGAAAACAGGCAAAAAACAATAAGCTGCAATAGGAAATGCCACCATGTACATCGGACCATACCAAAATATCATTGCTCCTTGGTAGTAGATCTAGACGAAAATTCATAGTTCAGCAAACAAATTGGTGCAAATTTCGGAAAACGAGAATAAACACAAGAATGATTAAATTTTGAAAAAAAATCTGTGTAAATCCTCAATCAATGAAAAAGATTTTAAACAATTAAATGAAAAAATTCGATAGAATTATCCACTAAGTAAAGAACCATTAAACAGTGACGTTTTTAATTGAACAATTTGATTAGTACATATACCTCTGCAGGAAATCCAAGAAGTGAAATTGCGGAAAGAAATCCCGAACAAACTGATAAAGCTGATGTCAGTACAGATACGCTAAAAAATTATTTCTGCTTTCCCATTCAGGAATCACTGTAACAAACCAACAAAATGATATCCTGAATTAGTCCCACAATTATTAATAAATTACTAATCTGACCATTCTTATCAAATCATGCCTCGAGAATTTTAGATCCAGTCACTACTCTAATATATTCTATCTTCATACGAGAATTAACAAAGATTTAGTTGCCCATCGCATTCTTGTTGCCCATTGCCCATTCAATCTTCAATCGCCGGTTTGTTTCACATAAAGACATATATAACGCGTATTTCATATTTTCAAGAAGAATAAGCTAAGAGTACAAACTTCGATCCGTGTAGAATCTGAGCAGCGGATGTTTGTTTTGCGCCGCGTAATGTTGTGAACAAGCCGAAAAAGGAAACTGCAACGAGAAGACCTACGAGGACAACTACGTCCACAGCATTCATAGTCTGAATCAGCGATGTCCTGAAACATAGCAAAACCAGTAACGTACCGAAGTCAGTGTCTGATGGTAACCAGGCTCTGAATCAAGAAAAAAAGGAAACAATAATAATAATAATAACAATTTAAATAACTTTTATAACAGTCATGATAATATACAGCAACGATCTCAATTTGCAACATTAATATTAATCATCACAAATTATTGGAATAAAAATGTCGCGACAAAACAAATGCCAGATAGACGTTAGGGAATGTGGAAACGTCAGATAAAATCATCGAATGTGAAGCAATATGATGGATGATTACTGAGTTTTTGAAATGAACAGAGATAAGTTATTGATAAAAATAAAATAAGTGAAGCAGCAAAAACTATAAAAAGAGGCGCAAGAAATGGATACAACGGAAATGGGAATGCGATGGTTTGTAATAATGCATAACATTTGAAAAAAACCATATTATTCAGAGTTAAAAAAAAGTACTGATTGAAATGAAATTAGGAAAACACGTAAATAATACCGGGAATCGCAACAGACCGTGCAGAACACTTAACTTACTTATTACATCTGTTCACGGAGAATTGTTTACGGCGCACGCTGTAGGCATACAAATGTAGGTTGTGAGTAGTATCGGCGAGACAAAGAATAATACGATAATTGAAGAGATGACAGAGATAGATAATACTGATAGGGTAAAATGGTGATAGAAGCGAAGAGGACAGCGAAATATACTGTAAAATGTGAAAGTGGTAGATATAAAAAA
This sequence comes from Cercopithifilaria johnstoni, assembly GCA_916381525.1. Lineage (NCBI taxonomy): Eukaryota > Metazoa > Nematoda > Chromadorea > Rhabditida > Onchocercidae > Cercopithifilaria > Cercopithifilaria johnstoni. The sequence goes on from CAKAEH010001503.1 coordinate 185,702, forward strand.
GGCAGGGATAGAGAGGGATATTGGCAATGATAGACAGTGCAATGTTTCGACATTTTCATATTTGGAGGAAGGGTGAATTCCTGCATGAATAATTCATCAAAAGGTGCTCATGCGAGAGTACAGAAGGAAGCAAAGTATTGTTTACATGCATAGTTCGCTATAAACCGCTTTACAATAACCGGAGAACGGAGAAACGGGAAGGGGCGGGTACTCTCATGGAGCTAACTGACGGTTATGGTATCTTTTCAAGTGTTTTTGCAGCAGTCTCGAAATTTGTCTTCGTCACTCCTTCAAAAATAAACTTAACTTGATTAGACTCTTAATTACTGGAAATTTTCATTGGACAGAGTCGGGAGGATGAACATTACTGACCAGTGAGCATTTCTTGAATTCATTGTAAGGATTCGATGCAGATACCTGCACAAGTTGAGGTAAGATATCAAAGTACGGTACAAAGTAGTGGAACTGCGCATGTATATATGTTCATGTTCAGTTATTTAAGTGCTGCTGTAATAATCATAATGCATATTTGGGTGATACGCGAGGAAATGTCGTGTGTTTGTGAGATGGTTGTTGTATTTTAATGTTGTGAGCTGTAAACTTACCGTTTGCTGTTTTTTAGAGTTATCTGGAATCCTGTATGGAAGACAGTTCTTTGTTTATTTTAGAATTCGATGACTAATCGATTAGGTTAATCAGAGAGGTAATCTCTACATGATAAATTGATGATAGAATCGGGTACCTGGAACGGTACCGTATAATGGTGCTCTTAGTCAAGCATTCAAAAGTTTTCAAATATGTGCTAAATTATTTGTAAAATCCAGTGTTGAGTGAGATATTTAATCGGAAAATTTTTTCCCTAAATTAGCGTTATTACCCGTACGGAAACAAGTATTTTCGTATTGCAAGATAGGGTAATGCAGTGCATCAAAGATTTAACTGTCATCTTGTCTGCAAAGATACTAATATATTTCTGCATATCTAAGTAGCATATTTAAATATTGCACTCTTCTAAAACATTTTTGAGAGTGCTTTAGTTGTTGGAGTTATCGATGTTCTCCTAGAAAACAAGAAACTGCCCTTCACTTCATATGGTACCAGCCCTTTGAAACTATGTCTACTCCGCTTTTACAATTCTTTTTTTCATACTTTTAATGAATGTTGGCATCAGTGTACCTTCCTTCCTTTCCTATTTTCCCTCATTTGTTCCATTTCTAAACCACTGGCACTTGATGAATTTCGACTAAGCACAATGATAGCCCAAAAGCAGTCTTCACGAAACAAGGGGTTGTAACGGTGATCGAAGTTCTGCTAATGTGTGTGTGTGTGTGTGTGTGTGTGTGTGTGTGTGTATGTGTGTTGTGAAAAAATTTTTTGTTTGTTAGGGGACATAGAGTCCTTTTTTGTCGCGTATCACAGATAAATGATTTGAATAAAGTTTTATTGATTAAGAAAGGACTTGATGTCAGTAGATGTTAGAGGTTAACTGAATGATTTTATATCAGGAACTAAGTAAGCAGGTTGTTTTAGTTCGCAATACGAGTAAGCTACAGAAGTAGTGCTCGAAGCTTACAAATTATGAATCACTTTGGTGAGAAATATTTCTGCAACACATACTATTCTAACCATTTAGACATACATATTTATTATTGTAAATTATTTCCATTTTCGAATAGCATATGGACGTTGATGGTGGAAATTAAATTTCTGTTCCTCCATGCATTATCTACATTTCCTTACAGGTCAAATTACTTTTCGTAACACTGTATCGAATTCCCAGACGCCTAACCTGATTTCATCCTTTACTTTTCATTTCCGAACAAACGGAAAAATATTTCTGATCAAAGATCGGCCTGAAATATTGATTTCTAATATAAGACATGATGATGACTTGTTTCTGTTTGCTCTTCTCACCCATAAATCTCGCAGCTATTGAGTGACCTTCTACATATGGTGACGAAGAATAAAGCCAATAGCTCTTCGAAACAACGCTTACGATACAGTTTTGCCTTTAACGAGAAGGTGAGATATACTTCATAACATGCCAGGATTGTCTCTGCAAAAGGTGTGGGAGGGACGAGTGGAATGCGATATACTTCATAATTTGCCAGGATTGTTTCTAAAAGAGGTATGGAAGGGACGAGAGGAATGCAACAGCAAACATTATAATAATACCTCCATTGTTATTACCGATCGATCTCATGCAGACTAGCAAATTGTATAATGACAAACACATACACTCGAACAGTAACACAGCACATGAAATGATTACACATAAATTGACGTCTGATTGAAAGCTCCCAAATTTTACGGTTTATGGTAAATATTTTATTGCCGCTTGTTATTGCAGAAATAATTGCAACATTGTATGCATTTGTATATTTACGGTGCGGCATTTCGATAATGTCACTCACCTCTTATAAAGTTGCAAGCTTGTCTTATATCCAAGTTAGATACCTCTTCTGTCCCTATGATTTTTAATGTTTATTGTTTACAAAAATAAATTTGCGAAGCAAATTCAGCGTGTATGAAAGTTGATTTGTAAACTGCAACCGCTTCAAAACTGATTAAAATTAGGGCGATAACAGCAATTCCAACCAAAAGTCGGTACTTTTTGAATGAATGACTGCAAAAGGAGGATTAAGAATATATTTGCTGATGGTCTATTTTTCTGCTTGAGGAAAATAACACTCGTGCGCCAATTATTATATTTCCATTCCGACCCTTCGTTTGCTTTTGATTTTGCAATGTTGAGAACAAGGATCGAAAACTATTCCTTTGTCAAAAAATTTTGTTTATAAATCTGATAGAAGGCTTAGTGATAGAGTGATCAACCATTCAGTGAAAGGCGGTACAGAATTTAATTTGACAACAATCATGGCATTGATCCGGTGCCATTCCCTTATTAAAGGGGCTGATTTTGAAAAGCAACAAATAAATGGTGCACATTTTGCTTCAAATCTTTTCCCACAAACTGCTTCATCTCACATCCTTAACCGCATCAGGTACCATCCCATTCACATCACACCATATACGTTTTGAAATAATCAAGTGGGTCATCATAATGGATTAGTCTATTTTTTATTCAACAGCAACACTTTTGTCTTCGGTAGGTTCAGATTCTGGATTTCAGCAACTTAATTTTAAATTTTAATATTAAATAAACAAACGAGATACAGATGAAGTGGCGTAAATTTTCATCGTGAAATGATTGTTTCCAATCCTTGTCCTACTAAGCAAATTGCTCTTTCTTTCACTATGGGCCGATAATAGAGCAATTGGCACCCTAGCCCTGCAAGATGGAGTTATTAAAATTAATGTGTTACTAGAATAGATTTGTGAATAAATGGTGAAAAATGACATCTAAAAAATGTCTGAAAGAATGATGCAAAAGGGAAGAGCTTTTTACACAAAGAGACGCTAACCGGTATTAATCTTAATTCCTCACTATTGATTCTTGAAATCACACAAAAAGGGCTTCTAATCAAAAATTAACATTTTAAATGCGGTCTTCGTCCTTTAATTCTCTTCCTCTTCTACGTTTTTTTTTCTTGTTTCAAAAATTTCTAATGGAAAGATTTGATTGTTGTGACTTTGCATGACAAAACGGTTTGCGGAAAAAGCGGAAGTGGGAGGGAAGAAGTTTGTTCTAACTGTATCATTTTCCTGGAATAAGGACGGAAAGGTGGAATACTTCCTGCAATCGCACTGGAATCTACTTGGACAACTGTAAACTAAAGGAGTGGAAAGACTAATATCTGTTGTTTGACCAGACATTTTAAAAAGTATTTAAGGATATACCTGAATGTTTAAGCAGACAGACACCGGTGATTCTAGTCGGAGCGACTTCTTCAACAATTGATTGTTAAAGATTTTATCCTCAGCTGTTGAATCATACTAATAATTATTAGTTACAGTATTTATATGTTATTACAAGATCGCCCAATAACAGAAAAGTATTAAGCCAATTGTTTAGGTTGGGATATCGTTAATTCATAATGCGGCCATAGTTATCCAAGCCCAGTCCAAGTGGTATCGGGGGATATGTTGGGATTGGGTTGTTTTAAAAGATTCGGGATATTCCCATTGATTCGGACTTTCCAGATGTTGAGATTTGACAGATTGCTGTCAAAAAGATTGTTGATGGTTGTTAACACTTCTCTGGTGATTCCATTAGTTCAGTTTTATTTTTACTCGCATGCTTCAATTGAAGGTTATTGACCGTGGCATCACAAATCTTTATATCATTGTATTGTATTATATGTATATGTATTTATTTATTCAATTATATGTATATGTATTTATTTATTCACTTACTGACCTGTGTTCACATATTTACGTAGCTGTTTAATTATTTTTTTGGGGGTATTGCATTGTAGTACTGACTAATTAAATGAGATAGAACTCGTTTTCAGCTTTTGCTATCATTATTAAGATGGGCTCAAAAAATGGTGCTTCTCCGAAAGATGACGATGTTGGCCTTGCTAAATCGCTAACATTGATTAATGGTGTTTCTATAATCGTCGGATGTATCATTGGGTCTGGGATATTCGTGTCTCCGACAGGTGTCCAGGAAAGTAAGAGTCATTCTTTATCTTTTTTAGAATCATATAAGAATTCATTAAATCATTTATTTCTTTCATTATAAAGAGTTAATGGAGGAGGGAGTTGATATATATATATATATTTTTTTTTTAATTGATATATATTCAATTGATATATATTTCTAATTTTAGAAGCAGGAAGTGTCGGATTGTCGCTGATTATTTGGGTTGCTTGCGGTTTGTTCGCTACGATTGGTGCATACTGTTATGCCGAACTTGGCACTTTAATTCACAAGTCGGGTGGAGATTATGCATATATTATGGAATCATTTGGGCCATTTCTGGCTTTCATACGTCTCTGGGTTGAAGCTGTGGTAGTAAGGTGAATTTTAGAATCATGCCATATTTGTTAGAAGTTTTACGTTGCATTTTCATATCTTCCATTTTTACTTTTCATCATATTTGGTTGCAGACCGTGTACTTGCACAGTTGTGGCGTTGACTTTTGCGATTTACATGCTGCGACCGTTTTATCCGAATTGTGAACCGCCTGGCGGACTTCCGGCTTTGCTTGCAACAATTTTGCTTAGTAGGTCCTTACAGTAATGATTTTAATTATTTGAAATTTGTTTGAGATGATTAATTGAAGGAAGAATAGGGATAAAACAAAATAAAGAAGATTCAGTAATATTTGGGGGACTTTTTATGTGAACAATCATCTTTATTGTTTAATTAAATATTCTGTTTTGTTACAGTAATTCTCACGGCAATAAATTGTATATCAATACGATTAGCAACTTTCGTTCAAGATTTTTTCACTGTTGCAAAGCTTTTTGCACTGTGTTTGATTATTGGGACTGGTGCATTGCTATTAATATCAGGTTGCTTTTCTGTAATGTATTGTTCTTTGCCCCCTTTTGTCTTATTTCTCGTCTTTCTCAGGATAATAACAGCATATATGGTTTACTTGCAGTTGTGCTTAATAATTTTAGATTATATTCCATTATATGTGCACATAATTGCAGGGAAACCACAGTACAGGGAATCGTTTGAAAACATATTCGAGAATACGACGCCTGACATTGGAACTGCGTCTCTGGCATTTTATTCCGGTCTTTTTGCATATCAAGGATGGAACTATCTGAATTTCATCGTTGAGGAGTTGCAGAATCCGAGACGGTACTGCTTTTTACCAAGTACTGCAGTGTAATCTTACTAGAAATTCTTTCGTATGGTATAGCGTAATACCGATTTATTTGAGCTATCTTCAAGTAGGTAATTATATTGATCTATGAATTGAGAAATTTGTCAATTATGTATCTCTTATTCTTTTGTTTTTCGCGTCTATAATATTGATATGCAAGATAAATGATGTCTTCTTATGTTTGACACGTTGTATAGTTGAACTAATACTATGGAATATTGAGAAATTATTTCAGGAATTTACCACTGGCAATTGCCATATCATGTACTCTGTGCACGGTAATCTATACGTTAACGAATGTTGCTTTATATACGGTCATCACCCCTGATGAAATGCTGAGTAGTCCAGCAGTTGCCGTTGTAAGTTGTATTTATACTATTCTCCTTTAAGTATTTGCTTATTTATTTGGAAAAGCGTATGTCATTATGATGTTGTGTATTAAATTTTTAATAAATTCTAAATTTCAAACTACAACTGCGTATTTTTTTGTCATTTTAGGAATTCGCTAACAAAATGTTTGGACCATTTGCCTTTGTAATGCCTTTATTTGTTGCCTGCTCAACAATTGGCTCAGCAAATGGAGTAATTTTCACTTCATCGAGGTTTTGGAATTAATTTCGAATAAGGCTTTTTCGAGATTTAAAGATTCTGATTTTTGCTTATCAAGTTGGTTTCCAGACTGTTTTACGTTGGAGCACGGGAAGGACACATGCCGATGGTTTTAACAATGATCAATAAAAATACCCGTACACCTATTCCTGCAGTCATTTTCACGGTTTGTCATGTTTTTGTAAACTCTAATTTCTATGAATGGTTTTGAGAAGTTGAATCTGAAATTGAAATAACAGAACACTATGGGACACTTTTCTAGTATGATGCGGCGCATTAGTAATTAATTTCTAATGTTTTATTAGTAACGCAATGCTAATCTAGCATTTTTAGTGATTTAGTATTACTTTACGGTATGTAAAATTGTGATATTTTCTAGGGGCTTCTTTCCATAGCATTCCTTGCTTTATCGGACAATATCTTTTCGCTTATCAATTATATCCAAATAGTATATTGGTTGGCTATTGCCTGCGTAGTTGCAGCGCTGTTCTGGTTACGAAAAAAAATGCCGGATGCTGAAAGGCCTATTAAGGTTAGTATTTTGTGCGGTATTCTGAATTGTGTTTTTCGTTTTCCTTGGAGATTAGTGCCAATTTTCTGTTTGACCTCCATAACTGTCACGTTTTTCCAGGTCAATCTCGCCTTCCCGATAATTTTTCTCCTTGGATGTATTGCTTTAGTGGTTGTCCCTATCGTTGGTTCACCGAAGGATACAGGTCCATTCATTTAATTCAAAAGAGATTTTTAATTTCTCGTATATTTGTAGTTTTTCGATAGATTTAATGGCCTTCTAAATTTGTAAAAGATGCATTCTTTTCAGCAATTGGTATTGGAATAATGCTTACCGCGATTCCTGTTTATTTGATATTTGTGGCATGGAGAAGTAAGCCTGAATGCTTTGAGACGGCTTCAGGTACTTCAGCATTTTATTCTTTATATTTCATTACTGGCCTCAAGAATAAATTAGATAATGGTTAGGGCTTCGGCACACCATTTTCTGCTTTTTTCATCAAATCTTCACTACTTTACATTTTGCTTTTAATCTGTTAAATGAATTAACTTGATGAAGGCAATAAAATTGCAGAAATAATGACCAAGTTCATCCAGAAGTTGTTTATTGTTGTGGACGATACGAAGGAATCATAAGTGAGTTCGCGAGATGTGCGTATTCTTGATTGTTTGATTACAGTCTGTAGAACCTTAACGTTTGTCGTGGGAAGTGTGCGTGTGCAGTGAACCTGAAAGTGATCATGCATTCATAAGTGGAAGGGTCTTATTATAAGCTTTGTGCAACCTCTCTAAAAAGACACATTATTGAAGGTGCATGTTATTGACTTATTGAGAAACATTTCCTTCAGCAACCTCCTCATATATTACAGGGATCATGTCCATCATTGATTTTTATAACCTTTTTCTCTCTTTTCAAGTTGTGAAACGATTTACGTTTTATATCAGTCTGGATTATCAGTTAGTTATTTTTGCTGATTCGTTTGTTGTCGTTCATCAGTGTGTTATCGTTCATCAATGTGTTGGCATATTTGATGTATAATAATATCGAGTCGGCTGTAACCGGACTTGGAAGGGAATTTGTTGTTAGGCTAAGAATTTATCAATATATTTTCAACCCGATATTTGGAATTTCGCACAGTAATCAGACCAATTCCGTTTGGTTACCTTACCCACATCTTTTCGATGTATTAACCCAACTTCACAGGTTCCTTGTTCCTGAAAGAACTACAACTACAATCCTACGCAGAGAGAAAATTTCGAAGTCTGCTTTTTGCGCACTATCCTTTTTTTCACTTTCTATACTTATAAAACTTCCTTCGAATGTTGTTACAAAAAACAAAAGAAAACGTAGAGCTTCTTTTAGGAGACATTTCAAAATAATTTCACCATATTTCTTTACATTCTAACATTATCGACATCAAAATTAGTTGGCTTGCTGGAGGTGCATTTGTTTCACACGTCTTTCGTTTCATTAAAATGGTTTGGCGATTTTTATTTTCCACTACAGACAGATTTTAAAGTTCTGTGACGAGTTCTTCAACGTTACGAAGTATACTAAATTTCAGCATTACTGTATCTAATTCCAAATGGTACCATTTCACAGCCAAATATAAATGTGGTAACTGTATGATGTGTCGACAAATTGAGTTAATATGGTCGAACGTTACTCTGGTAGCCAAAATTCTATGTCATCTCATTCACTGGCGAATTTACCCGTTTTCAACAAATGAGACCTTGACATAATTGTTGTCCTTTCCAATTTCTCAACTGTCCGCTTCCATTCCATTCACGTCCCTTTGGAGTAACCCATGTGTACACCTGTCTGTTGTATCCATTAATAGAAGAAGCTTCTTCCGGATTCTGTAGTGTATCATGTTTTCTTATGGATAAAAGGCAATATGGTAGACAATATACAACGGAATTACTGGCATAAAGTGAACTATAGGCACCGTGACCCCGCAACTTGTGAACAACGAAACGTTGATCCAGTGGTGCTATTTTCACGTTCATCCACCACCGCACGCTAACGTTATTTACATGCAATCTAACTTAAGTAGTACACGTAATAATTTACAACACCATACAGTCCGAACCAGTTATCCAAGGCGAATACGATACGCTGTCTGCGGATATCTACCAAATCTGACGCACTTGTAAAATATTGTTGAAACGTGTAAAGTAGAAGCACAACGGGGCTAATTGAAGCAATTGAATTTTGATGGAATCTAGCGAACGTCGTTTTGGAACAGACGAAGAAATGTTTGGCTTACGTTGGTGCAACTTCTATTTCAATGGATGAATTATGGTCCGACTACAAACACGAACCCCATCCGCCAGCTAGCACACGAGATTTAAGACGCTTAGAATTGCTTAGAATGATTTCAAAAATTGAGCTACTATATTTTATTAAGAAATGATTGTTTTGATAAAACCATACAATTTATTAATATATACAAGAACATGGCAGAAGAACGGATTAATAAAGTTATCGAAAAAAGCGTAGGGAAGCGATAGAAGGTAGCAGCAATATCTTCCCAAAATATCAATCAGCGAAGATTAAAAACATGAATATGCATCAGTTCAGAATCTTTTTCATCGATGTAAAAGCTCGTTTTCAGGTTTCTCAATTTTTCTACTATTATAAGTTACAAATTCTTCAGAAACAGCATGAATAAAACGTATACTGTGTAAAAATGGAAAATGACAATTTTACAAAATAAAATTATATGGAAGTAGTTGAACTGTTTTTTTCCTTTTTTCTTCACAATTAACGTTAATACTAACAATTGTTTTATTATTCAGAAGAGGAAAGGACAGTTCTTGAAACTGTATTAATTCTCTAAAACTGGCTGAAAAAAATGCTGAGTAAACGTTGTACCGTGAACAACATTATCCTGGCTAATGAAAGGACTAAAGACAAATTTAAGGCAACAACAGCTAATAGGAGAAGGAAGCGAGAGCATTATCAGAAGTGACCTGGAAGATCAACTTTTTTTAAAAATATATATGCGGTGGCATAAATTTCTTGCGTTACTCTGGCAAAACCACTATTACTACTTCAGGAAAAACTAAGCAGATCTTCAATCAGCTAGATCGCAATATATGTATTACGATCCCTAATTTAGACCTATTCAAATTCTGTTAAAAGCATCCTGATCAGCAACACTTAATGTGTGAAGAATTTGAGAATGAGTATAATCCGAAATGATCACTAGATTCTTCAGCTGCACTTGGAATCCAATTTGGACTGCTGCTAATCGAAAGCAAGATTTTTTCATTCTTGTTCAGCATATCTGCATCTGTCTCAACAGAGTGCTTCTTACGCCACCTAGATATATATACCTTGTTGTTATTTAGAATAGAAAATAATGCCTTCTATCTAGCAAATATTAAGGTAAACAAGTGAATTTAAATCAAATTTAGAAAGGCTGTCATCTCCAAAAACAATCACTAAACTCTTCGCTCTGCAAAACACAACATGAGGAAGGATAAAGTAACCAACTTTTCACGGAGAGTAAGAATCAGGTACTCGATAACTCCTGTTTCATACAAGTAGGCGCATAAAATGTAGTTGAAAGCAACAACAAGTATAAAAATCCGATAACCAAGCTCTGGAAGTGGGTCGTATTGCATATGTCTGGCCACAAAATACGGTGGATTAATCGTGAGCCACACACAGATAGAAATTAATATCACTGAAAAAAAAAAACAACTCGTCTACAAAATATTTTTTTAGGCAATTTAATAAACTGCGCTGTTCTTGTGGCATATATGTGAAATATAGAAATAACGTTCCACTAACCAAGGCAGGTACAAAGAGAAGTGTTACTAAAAATCGTTTTACGATATGGAGGTCCTCTGCTATAAATGACTGCCAAAGTTAAATATTGGAAACAGGACAAACAAAACACAGCAGTTCCCTGCAAATCAAATTAGTCATTTTGAAATACAACCTATTCCAAAAACCTGATAATTAGGTAATCAACAGTAAGAAAATATAACACCAAACAGAAAACACAATAAAGAGATACTTTTCAATAAATAATGGCTACAGTTACCTGCATACTTCTTTTATCTTCAACAGAAATTCCAAATGGAGTTGAGTAAGGCACAAACCACGGCTGCGCTGAAGTATATATGAAAACAGACAACTGAAACGAAAAATTGATCAAGATTCAATCAAATAAATTTCATTTTTCATTTCAGTGACTTTCAAATACAAAAAATGTGCTGACAAATCGCGCTGCAAAATTAATAACAAGCTCGGTTCTTTTCTAACCAATCGAGCGCCAGCGTACAAGAGAGACTCTATGTTTCTTGCGCTCATAATACCATACCCTTTGTTTTTTTATTCACATTAAAAAACTAACCTGAAAAACGAAAACAATTAACAGCTGCCCCACGATTGAAAGTAGTGATGCAAAAGAAAGTAATTTCGTTGGTGGTGGAAAAGCGGCAAGCTTCTGACATGGTGGAGTGTATCCGAAACATGCAGCCACTGTTGTCACCAGGAATAAATCGATAAAAAGAAACTGAAAAGCTCATCAAAATTTAAACAGTAATTAAAAGCACACATTTAGGTAAGAAATCGGCATTGAACTCAACAACATAGGTCGATATAAATCAGCAGAGAGATAACCTGAAAATCTGTAAGATTTGTAGCAAGCCAATAAAGCAAAACGACCGAAATAAACTGAGTTAAAGAGTAGCTTGCCATATATTTGAAAATTCCAAACGAAGTTACCAGAGCAGCTCGGCCTGAAAAAGTCGTGCATACTTATTGATTACATACACCGATATTTATGGATAAGAATGTCATCATAACAGTAATACTTTCACCTTCACGAATAATCATCGGAACGCAACGAATATCAGGTATGCGCGAAGTGAATGGAGCTGCAATTGAAGCTTCTGCTTCAGACAACGATATACCAGCGTGAGCTGCCTGAAAGCTTCATGTAATAAAATAATTTTACAATCCAGGAATCACTAATGATAATAACTATCTTCCTTTTCGCGTAACAAAAAGACTCAACTAACCGTAAAATTTAAACCTCCAAGAATCTGAAAACATACATGAATCTTTCCATGATACTACATGAATCAAATACAAATAAAAGAAAAACAATGAGTACTTTCAAAGCAGCACAGTCGTTGGCACCATCACCACACATTGCCACGGTGTATTCAACTTCTTGAAGTTTGTTTACTACCATCTGTTTCTGTTCAGGTGACATTCGTGCAAAAACATCACAAACAGTTACAAATTTAAGCAGCAACTCAGGGTATTCACGAGAAATAACTTCAAATGTTGGACCTGTGAAGCAGTCCTTTAATTGATAACAACTACAGATATCATGGGTGAAACTTTGAAAATAATACCACCAATTGATAATTTAAATTACTTTGAAAGTGCGAATTTTCAAATGCAGTACCAACCAGATACTGAAAGTTGATATGCAGGATCTATAAAACTTCTCGATTCCATGTCATAAACTGATGAGGAATCATCCAGAAGATCTTCCGACGAAGAAGCAGCCTGCAGAAAATTGACATCAGCTAAACAAAACGAAAATCAACTGCCCTTCATTTTAGCAAGAAGAGCGGTGAAACAAGCAGAAAAAAGAGTAGATTCCACTCAATTTAAGACTGATTTATACCTAAATCGGAATAATTATACTACAAAAACATCATCAGATTCCAAACCTGTTTCAGCAAGAGAGGGATTCTCGAGTTTGGTGAGTCACGATTACCACATTCGACAATATACGCTTTCTTTACAGGCTGTATAATCCCACATTCACGAGCAACACTAAGCGCTGTGAGTATGTTATCGCCAGTGACCATGACAGTCCGAATATGAGCTCTAAAATTTATATCAATTCTTTAATTTAAAAGAAAAAATCAATTGCTGAGCTCATAGACAAATTTTTTGGTCGAAACTTCAGATTAAAAAAAAACCTTACTTATTCAGCTGATGAATAACACCTACTGTCTGAGCCTTCAATCGATTTTCCATTGTCACTAGACCCAGCAATGTCAAGTCATTTTCCACCTTAAACAACTTATTTTATCCAAAATATTATTTTCATGGAACTCTTTGAAACAGAAAATGATTCTTTGAATCCTCAGCCGTTTAATTACTAACAAAAACGAACTTGTTCTCTGTTCACCCTCTGCGATTTAGGGAAGCTGATATGCAACTTTTTATAGGCAACTGCAATCAATCGATACCCATGTTGTGCGTAGTCATTCACGACATTCTGCAAAGTACTATTTACAGAAAATGCCAATTAACTGAGCGACGCAATTAACAAAGGATTTGAAGAATTCATTACAACAAAAAATATTGGACAATCACAAATTTATCGATTCAAGAAAAACGAAGTATGAACTGTCGACTAAAAGTGTAATTATTTCAAAACACTGTGCTTTATGTTTTTTAATAATGGACTTGGAGCATTTCACATTCAAATATATATATATGGGGAAAATTATGATTAAGAATAAAATAATGTAATTTGATTGAATTTACGAAGAATAAGGGGAAAGAGATGCAGTGAGACTGTAGGATTGTTGTTCTAAAGCATGGGACAACGGTTTTTGCGAAATGATTTAAATAAACAAACGCTATAGTTGGCAGGAATACTAGACGGTTGACAAAGTGAAGCTATCATTTCCGGAGCACCTTTGCAATACAAAGTCATATCATGTGACTCGTCCTCTGGATCATGCACAATGACGGACATCCGTTGTAATGAAGAACTAAAAATTTTAACCAAAAAAAATTTTTTAAATCTTAACATAATTGCAGGTTGACGCCCGAAATGTAAAAAGGAAAAGAATGTAAAAACTGTAGCAGCAGTTTGGAAATAAAATACAGTACAATAGGGCTAAATTATAATCTTCTCCTTCCTACAAAATAACTACAAAATAACATAGGCATCACCTAAAAGTAAACTGCCTCAAAATAGCAAGTTCTATTTCACGATCGCAGCCACATGCACCCGGAACACTCCGCACAACCGGTGGAGCCAAGATGTCAAATCGAGCGGTTTCTTCAATCCTTGAATTCATGGTTTCATCCAGTGTCCAAGTAGTGTTTTTAAAGAGAATCAAATCAAGCGGATCACCACAGAGAAGACCGTTTATGCTGTAAGCTGCTGACTGTTCAAAACAAATCGACTATAAGTTACTACATACGACTCAAAATTTCAAAATGACTTTGTAACTACTGTAGGTATTAAATGTAATGCTGGATAAAACTTGTTCTATTTCAATTTTTTTTTGTTTTCAAAGAAAACAATGAACCTGACCATGTCAAACTGTGGCATGTAGATACTGCTTCGACAAGTTTGCGGTAGTTCCACATCTCTTTGACATTCAATGACGGAAACTCATGCCGAAACAATGGTTCCTTATTGTTGCTTTGCACAACGGGACAAACGGAATGAAAATCCAAACCATCCTCGGTTAAAGTTCCCGTTTTGTCGAAACAAACCTGTATATTAAAAATAAAATTTAAGCAAACATAACTTTAAATTTATTACATACAATGAAAGCAGAATGGAACCAAAAACTTACAACATTAATCGCACCACAAGTATTAATGGTTGAAGGAGCAATACAATAAATATCTTTTCGATGGAGACGCATCTGTGATGCCAATATTCCAACACTCATCGCAGCTAAAACTTATATATACTAATGCAATTACACTCTTCAAATAAATTTCTTCAGTATCTCAATTGAGACTATTCAGTGAAGAATTATTACCGGTATAGATAATAATTATTTATGAAATCCCAGATAATTTCCAATGCCTTCTTTCATATGAACAGCGTTAGGTAAAATCACTAACCAGGTAAAGCAGGAGGTATAACTACAGTGATAATATCCAGTGCACGTACGATAACTGCCCTTACATCTGTACCCCGAAGAATCATAGTCACAATGGTATATGAAAAGCCACAAAAGGCAATACATCCGAGAAAACCAATAAATTTGAAAAGATCGCTTGTAAAACGCAAGTCTACAGGCTTTGGATACATTATTGAGCGTACTAGTTGACCTTTCAACGTTGTATAAGCAGTTCGAAGAACCACTGCCTGAAATAAGTGACACGATCACAAAAGAAACGCACTATATCTAGTCAGGTACGGTAAGGGTATAAATTTCATATTTGCATCAACGAGAAATCCATATAAAAAACTTTCACTAGCAGTCAGTTCATCCACTTTTGAATATTAGTACCTTCACACTTTTCCCCGCATAATAACGTGTCTGGAGTACTTGGGTACCACAAAACAATGTATGCCTGGAATGTTTCTTTAACGAGAAAACTGAGGATTCGTCATCAGTATCTGGTAAGGCGGCCTAAAAAATTGAAACATAAAATTAAATGATCCATAAGATAAAAAGAACGACCAATAAACCAACATAAGTGGTACTGACCTTAGTTACAGGAACCGATTCTCCCGTCAACATTGATTCATTTACAATTACTGTGCCATTAATGAGTACAGCATCACATTGCATATTACATCCATTGGGAGGAATTAAAATGACGTCACCAGGTAACAACTGAAATCGGTAGTGCAGTGCAGATATTCAGTAAGCACTAACAAAGTTAATCAATTGTTAAAATGAACAAAACGTTGTAAAAACAGGTGAAATCGAAAATCAAAACTTACTTCTTCGCTACTTATTTTCATTGGATTTTCACCATTTCTAAGTACCTGTACGAAAGCCGAAGAATGAACCATACTTCGTAACTTCCTTTCTTGCTTTCTGGTTTGATATAAATCCATCGCTATGGAAAACAAAGACATGGCAACAATAACGCTCGCATATATCTCATAATGATCCGAAAACCAAACCGCAACGCTGTAAAAACTCCCTGTAGCATTAGCATAATACGTATTTCAATATCAAAAATTACTGGAAATTTCTGAGCAAAGTCATGATTGAAGTTTTAAATAAAATACGCACCTAAACAACTGGAATATATAGAAAGGAGATAAAACTTCACGGAATAGGAGAACATGCAGTGGCTTGAGGTTTATGTCAATTATATTCTTTCCATAAACTGCCAAACGTTTAGCAATATCATCGCTACTTAGACCTTTTTCTGCCAAAACGTGAAAGCGGTGAAAGTCAATCTAAAATCACAATGAGGTACAAAGTGTGCGTAAAACATTGAAGCAAAAGCCCAAGAGAATCATCAGATCAGCTCGGTTTAATGTTAGGCATCAAAAAGCTGAAGCTCTCAAAAATTCAAAGAGGAGGCAGAGAAAATTTAGACGGAATGAATACATGTAGTGAGTAGAAAAGAAAAGCTGAAAGAAAATGGTTCATAAATTCTAGTTCGTAACTAAATAACATAAACTTACATCAACATCTAGTGAATCAGTCGAAATGAATCGGTTCTCGTCAGGATACCAAAGATGGGTAAGTTTTTTAAAAGTGAAATATCTCAACGTGCTTACATCAACCATTCGAAAACCGCTTACAGGCAAACCCATTTGCACAACACTATCACTAACTATACAAAGTACCGGGCGAAAGGCAACATCCATATTCGCATTCCTTAAAATTACTGTTGAATTAAAAACGCTAGGATTTGCATTCTGCAGGTAATCACCGAACTAAACATCCTGACTGGTACCTTTTGCTACACGCGTTCAGAAACTTTGAAAATTAAACTTTTATCATTGTATACCTCTTTCCGCAAATATGTAAATTAATGTCACCCATATTTCACTACCGATGAAATACGGAATGTTCTAGAAATAATAAATAACTGACTGAATCAAAAGGCAGTCTGCTGTACTGAGAGAACATCCTGAAGCAGTGCATTTTACCCACCACCTCGGGTACCAGTACAGTAATAAACGAAATGTGCCCAAAGTAAGTACTGTAATTATCCACGTTAATGCCTGAAAATATTTTAAAGAATATGAAAAATAACACTTTCGCATGAAATAACATTTGATCTCTACACCTGCTCTCACGTGAATCAATATATATTTACCTCACCTAAACTTTGGTCTTTGAGCATATATTCACATGGCTAACATACCGTTTTTATTTTATTTGTTTTATATCCCCACAGATACAGATTTTCATCATCGACAGTGATGTGAGTACTGTGCGCTGCTTGCGTAGACATTCCCTTGAATGTTTCCTTTCGCCCGGTCCCTAAAATTAATTACAAAATTCTTTTTATTCTTTTTTCCTCGTATCACGAATATAAATCACGGAATAGATTTGACTTATCGAATCTGTTGCTTATCTCAGATAACTTATCTCCTAACGAATATCAAATTGTCTCAACCACAAACTTATTTTTTCAAATAGTCACACCTCACAAAAGGAACGGAAGTATGATGATATTGAGGAGCGCATAGCAACCTAACAGTCATATTTTGGTCACATACGCAATCTATAAACTTTGAGTTTGCAACAAAATTAGAGAATAACGTACTTGAATGTGGTGTTACCTGAACTGCCACTGGATTTGCGTAACGCTTTGTTAAGCAGTTGTGACACGTACTGTAGCTACCATGCAACAGTGGTATCTGTTCGCTGTCACTTTCCAGTAAAAGTCCCACTTCACACTGAATTGAATTACAAACCACTTCTATTTTTTTTTTTGTAGAGGGAAGGAGAAGGGGAGGATTCTATGAAAGAATGAGAACTTCATTCTTTTATCCCTCAAATGATCTCCCCTCGAAACTAGCGATTCATTATATTTCTTTTCCTCTTATCATTTGGATGGAACAAATGTGATACGCTGCTTTATCAAATATGATACACCACTATATGCTGTATCTAACTGATCAAAGGAGTCCCAGGATTAGTTGGATGCCACCGGTTAAGAGGATGACATCAAATCTTCAGTATTATGAGAAGAATATTTGGGGGTATGTCGTACACCATTACTGTAAAATTACACCAGACTGCTGCACAATACAGTTTATGGGGTTGTGATAAACTTTTTTCTTTTTTCCGAGCTAGTATCACAAAAAGAGGAAAAACCACTTCAACTAGAAGATTTGAAAAAAAATAACAGATTTCTCATCTTTGCTCTCAAATGAGTGTTATAACTTTCAACACCACTACTTTCTATTGGTGACTGTTAATTTTTCATAAACTCAATAACCTACATCATCTTTGGTTACCCGTCCACATTCCCAATATCTGCATCATTAAGAATTAAGAACTAGTGAGGTTCACAGTCTCGCTGGCCCCGTCTTTCTACTCTCTCATATATCACCAATCACTAAAAATAAAGCCTGTTTTTCCATGGCAGCATAAAGTTCGCCAACACAGGGTCTGGTGTGAAAGGCAGTGAGAACGATATGCCACAATGCATTACGTTAAGCTCTAATTTAGCAAGATGATTACGATGAATGAATATGAAGTTCTAATAAAGCGCGTTGACTCGGAGAATGCTGCGCTTATCTGTAGTGATTGATTATCTACGAAACTATTCAAGAAATATCAATTCAGCATCCTATAAACCATAGTTAATTTCCTTACCACCCACTGCAACGTATTATAATCTTCTGACAATAATGGAAGTAAAAAGATTTTATATTTAGAAGATCATTGAGGTTCTCTCTCAATCAGCCGACATGTGGCAAAAATAAACTTTCTTGAAGTTTGGAAAGTATATCCTAACCTTACTTTACCTGCTGTTCAACTTTTGTTGCAACTGCCAATTATAATGCCATGAAGAGAAATTGTTTCATTTCCTATTTCATTTGAAAAATTATATGAAGAAAGAAACCACAAATTTGACCTGTCGCATCATGTCGATAGATGAGTTTGTAGTATAAATGTTTAAATGAAAGCTAATCAAATTGTTTCCTTGTGGAAAGTAAAAATCGGAAAAAGGAAAATATAGAAATTGAAAAAAATGAGTTTATGGTTCGTCACCACTCCTTGAACCATTCGAAAACAGTCTTCGGGGATAAGAAAGATGAGAATGACACTCTTACTCACTTTTCTGCAGCAGAGTCAAGAAAGAACATAGCGTTGTGACCAATAAGCAACACATCTATTGTTAAGAATGTGACTGTCTCTCGAAAGTTCTCTATCGTTTGAAGGCGGATGACCTCTGCAC
Source organism: Cercopithifilaria johnstoni (assembly GCA_916381525.1). NCBI lineage: Eukaryota > Metazoa > Nematoda > Chromadorea > Rhabditida > Onchocercidae > Cercopithifilaria > Cercopithifilaria johnstoni. Next base: position 204,698 of record CAKAEH010001503.1, read on the forward strand.
GATAAACAACATGTTTATCGTTATACATGCTCAAGGAACTGACCTTCCAAATCCCTACTTGCAAAGTCACCTTACACAGGTGCAATTGTAATTATACGTCACAAAAGAAATCGATTTCATCCCATCGTTCATTTAAAAAAATAGTTTTCAGAACTCCAAGTTAGTCGCATATATGAGTGTCGACGAGGGTTAGCTGTAGCTCTTTTCCTCATTCTTGATCTATTTAGTACACTGGTATGACGTAGGATACGTGACATGAAAGGATTTGTGGAACCTCTCAACCTTTTCAATTACCTCTCGAATGAGTACAAAGATTCAAAGCTATCTAACTGGCCCCTTCTTGCTCCAGACAATTCCGAAATCTACCAGTGCTGCTGCTCTTTGATAATGAAAATGGGTGACAGACCAATAGAAATACATTTTCGATATTCCATTTAGGAACCAATTTCTCGGCTGACAATCACTAATCCCTATCTATTGATTTTCAGACGATTGGATAATTTGAAGTCTACAATTTAGGTAAGATGCGAAACTTGCATGCCGATGATCGCTCAACGTAGTCTTTTAAATTTCTTTTAAATTGTCTTAAAATCTAGCTACTTTAAAATATGAATATGAAAGTGGTGTTTATTAGTCGAGGAACAAAATTCTTACTGAATGGTCAATCTTCACGGAATCTTTCTATGCAAACTACATTTATGTATTTTATCAAATATTTGATAGATGAGATTTTTTGCGATGTTCTGCAAAATTGCGAATTAAAATTTTTCAGACTATGCCAGAGCAACCAATAAAATTAAATTAGTAATTCCCAGAAACATTTACAGGAGACTCTCTCAACAAAAGAATATCCTTTATTCGGATAAATGCTTTTAACTATAACTAATATTTGAAACCCATTGGTATTGATAAAAGAGCGCTAGGTTATTCCATTGTTTAGTACTTCTGATGATGGCTAATAGTGGAGAAAAATAAATTCAATTTTAAAAATTCGCTAGCTGAAAAAATACGGCAAAACTGCAAACTGTAATATTTATTATGAAGTATTAGTTCCAATATTTAGTATTCATTCATTCTATATCAACAGGATATCGTACAATAACGGAAGAAGGGTCCTTTGCATTTATCATTGTCGGTTGCCAAACAATCGCGAGATTCAAACCCGATAATTTTATGGTTTTTACATGGGTGGCCACTTGCAAATTCCTGAAATAATTAATAATAATAATTAATAATCGTAATTAATAATAGTAATAATGTTAAATAATAATAATAAATAATAATTATTATTAATAACAATTATTAATAAATAAAATAATAATTAATAATAATGATTAACAATAATAATTAATAATATAAGATACTGTAAGGTTGTAAGGAGCAAGATACACATGATGATTCTTCCCATAAAATTCTTAGGAAGTCTGTAATACAAAATTTTTCTGCTACGGTTGTAAGTGTGCAATTTCGAGTCTGTAAACATTAGTTATGTGTTCGTAGGTGATTCACAGAAGTTATTTATTTTAGATCTTCTTTTCATGGTTGCAAAAGTTTTGGGTAATTATTGATGATGTTTCACAGGAATGTTGCTGGCTCTTACTGAGAAGTGTTGATAATCATTCATATCGAAAATATCGGCATTAGATCGTTATGAATGGAAGTTTGACAGAGAAACAATGGGCTTAGAAGGCAATCTTTAAAACTGAACCAATTTTCTCAATGAATTACAAATTAATGCACTTTCATTCACTTGCAAAAAAGAGACAGGGAAAAATTCGCAGGTTCTAAATAATCTATTTCTTCCAATAGGAGGTCTATTTGATCGTATTCTGTAAAAGGTTAGGTTGCACCATCCAGGATAGTACTAAAATCATGCAAATATTCACCTGACAAATGCCACGCCAGGGTGACCAAACCTTTTCGTTCGTTTTTTCCGTAGGTTCCTTCTCCAAGTGTGACTGCTGTAACTGGGAGGAAATGCTCATTCGTATGCCGGTTCTAACATTTGTTTTATTTGCTAGATTTAATCTTTCAGATGGTACGGGCGTAAGTAGTTCCTTCTTGTCAATTGTTGTTCGTAATTCATGGCCATCCGGAACTGCTGTTATGTAGATGCTCTGATTAAATTGATTAACCTTACTAGTTCACTTTCCAATAACATTTTGTTTATATATTCTGCAACTTCTACGCTTCATTCGAGACAAGTAAACTTGATTTCATTTGCATATTTGTAAAAAATTGTAAAGAAATATAACACCTCTGAATTCAGGCTCTTGTATTATTTTAGGACATTTCTTGACTTCCATTAGTGCTCCAATACATTTTTGTAGATTGTAGCATTTTCGTCGTCTTATTCTTCTTTCACCCGATCTTTTACATGGTGACCAGTTGCTCCACTGAGAGAAATGATTCTCCTGAAAGCAACACCTCAGAAAATTTTCTGTCCCTGATTAGAGGTACTTAAGCTTGCATGTATCTACAGAATGTGAACTTCTGCATTCGGTAACGGTTCCTAACAAAATTCTTCAGAGCTCAAATACCAGAAAAAATAATATCTCGGGACTGAAAGAAATAGTCGGAACTTGGAGATAAAGGAGCAGATTTAAAAAATATTAAGTTTAAGACTATTTAAAGGCATTTTAAAATGAATTCTTTTGTTCAAACTGTTTAAGGAAAGTTATACCAAAAATTTTAAAGCGAAAGCTTGAAGTTTGAAGTTTGAACGCACGTCTTTGAATCCATTTAATGTTATAATTTTCAATCGCTTGATTGGTTTCTGTATTTCAGCTCTTTTGTGAACTACCACTACTAATGAATTCGTTTTCTCTATCTCTTGATTTTCAACCTGGAATGATGATGGCCTAACCTGAAAGTTGGGAAAGTTCTATAACTTGATTGGAACTCATGTCTGAAAAGATAAAGATAATGATGAAAAAAATAATAGAACGTTATCTGCTGTGACTAATGGCTACAGTGAAATGAAATTATGACCTTTAGCTACTATTTTGATACTTGAAGAAAGTGAGACGAGTAATTTAATTACGAGACTGCATTTGGATAACTGCGAATATAACATGAATTAAAGAGTGGCAAAAAAGAAAGAAAGCAAGCAACCTCTAATGGTAAATTTTTTTCTACTTGATTTTGTTTATTTTCTTCCGATGTGAATTCCTTCCTTACTTGCTGAAATATTAATTTTTAAGGTTGTAGATGATTTTTAAAAGTGAATGAATTTCTTCAGGTCAAAATTATCATTGTTGTGATTGCCTAAATTTCCGTTTTCTTGGATAATGCTACCTCACCCGAAATTTAGAGATCATTTAACAATGGATTCATTTCCGAGCCTTCTATACTTCTTTAAAGTTACTGCAAATCTTTGAATTTGTAATAGGCATCATGTTTAATCCCTATTTACTGCGTTAATTTGATGTAATTATATGTTATATCAAGCATTCAAGTGCGGAAACATGATAGTAGTAATGATTTATGAAAGGCCGTCAGTGATTCAGAATTAACCTGTAACTTTGTTTGCTTCAGTGATTTGAGACGTCTGTTGAAGCTGGTGGTATTGCTACCGGTTATCAATTTTTTCAAATTGCGCTCCAGCATTTTCGACATTTCTTCAATGGTACTTGTTGCTGTTACTTCCTTGAATGAGGCAAATTTTCCGGAGTCTGTCCCAAGTGAGTTTTTGCTTTCCTCTTTATAGCTAACATTATAAATGAGATCATTCAAATCGTTTCTTTTTTTCAGTATATTATCGCCATTGGATGAATTGACAACAGTAATAGCAGCCGTGTTTCTTGTTTCCTCATCTTTCTTTCTCTTTTTGTTGTTATCGCCTTCGTTGATAGTTCTTGTCGAACTCATTGTTTCTGCTTCAACATTAATATCTTCGATATGTTCATCTGCTGCGGTAGGCGATGATTCCGTAGCTAAAAAGGAACATGAAAAGGCTTATGTGATAAGAACTGAGCGTAAATGAAGATTGTAGCCTAGCAGTGCAACCAATCTCTTTCAAAATATTCAAAGTAAAATTATTGTTTAAAATGGAGTTGTATTTACATTATTCCAAAAGATATATTGTTCAGAATGTTCATAACCTGCCGTTGTTGAGTTTTCTAACTGTTTTTGTCGTGCTAGTATTGTTGGACAATCGTTTTGTATGTAAATGACGTTATCATTTTCTTCTCGGGTAAATGATGTTGGCTGAGTCATGGCTGATTCGGTGTTCGTTATGCATGCACTTTCCGTGTAAAAATACATTGCCGACTAAAATGTGTTTCAAGTATTAGAGGACGCATTAAGGGATCCACTATCCTCTTAGAAACATCATTCTGATCTATGCGATGGTTTAATCAATCACTCGTGTTAAAATGCTCTATCATCGGTCGCACGCAACAAAAGGCATTTTCCTTGTTCAAAAATAGTACACTCAAACTTTCAGCATTTTTCAGAATATCCAATTTTTGAACGACATACCCTACACTGAAAGCGTTCGATGAGGCATTGTTCGATACATTCTTCAATAGATCTTGCCATTGAAACATTTTGTGCATATCCAATGATGACAGATTGATCTACCTTCAGGAATCGACTGTCTGCACACTCACTCGATATATCTTCTGTAATCTGTTCTTATCAACTTGAACTGCATTACATCTTTCTTGCTCATTTCTATCCCACTGATATACTATCGTTTTCTTTTTTGTTTAATTTATTGTTGCCAAATGCCTTTCAGTGAAGTAGAAAGAACTATGTGCATAAGTGAAAAGTGGTGAGTTTTGCTGAGTTATTTCATTTTCTGGTTTTTTTGTTGTTGTTGCTTTTATTTTCAAATGATTAAGATATTTTTATTAATTCTAAATTCTAAATTTGATCTTCTTTGTTGAAAATAATATCCTAAATTTCATTGCCAAATTCAATAGCGGAGAAAACTCATATTTTATGCAAGAAATAATTGCTGAACACATATTCAAAGTTTTAAACTTTGAAATTACTCAGAAGAATTGTTTCATACTCATTATTTACTAATTGCCCGTATTCTTGATTTTTTTAAGTTCAATTTTCAAATAAATAGTATAATTTAGTTAAGTGAGATTTTGCAAAATTTGGCTAACGTAAACAACTTTTCAAAATCAGAAAAAATTGAATGTTGTTAAAAAATGGAGTGCAAAGGATGAAACTGAAACCACTTAGGCAAAATTTCTCGAAGAGGCGTTGTCCTGGAGCAACCATTGTTTGCAAGTCACCTTCCGGGTAGCTTTTGGATCGGAAAATTGTGCATATAAAGGTTGCATGGTCATAAACTGCGGATGCACACAATATCATTCGACCATTATTATCCTAAAACAAGTATTTATGAATATTTTGCTCATAATACAGGGAAAAGTATTTGGAATAACATAAAATTTAATAGAAGACATTCCTGAATTGCTTGAAAAACTTACTTTGTTATTACTGCACATTTTTAAGCAAACTTCCTCAGTAACATCCTCATAGACTAAGGAACTGCTCGATAAAAAACATGTGTTGTCGGATACAGTGAAAGCAGTCAAACGATTTTCGCAAAACACTAAATATAAGGTCAATTAAATTCATCGATATTCACTATTGTGTTGTATCCCATAACTGCAAAAATTCTTTCAAATCAGTTTCAAAGTGTAAAAAGTTATTTGAGAAAGTAAGCTAATTGTTCCTGTGCATCATGATATTGTTTTCAGCTGAATGAATTTTAAAAACAAATTCAACACATTTGGCTAATCATATATACAAAATCTATACAAAAATTAAAATTTTCTAGCCAACACTACCTATAGTGAGCATGAGGAAGAGATTCGCGGAAACATAAAAAAGGGTAAGAGGTTACGAACGAGTCGCGTTTATCATTCCGCGGAATCCCTCAAAATGAACTGAAATACGAAATCCATTTGGAGGTAGAAATTTAAAAAATTGCATGATCTCACCTGCAATAGGAAATGAAAAATCTTCTTGTGCATTTTTAGAATCTTCAGTTCTTTTGTCGGCATGGATTGAATTGAATGAGAAGAAAACGGCAAAGGAAATGTAACTCAACATGTGAAAACACCGCATTGAAATGATATTAACGGGCAGCTGGATAAATTTGAACACGGAAGAAATCTTCGAAGTGAAAGAGAAAAGGCCTAGAAGATTGTGCTTCGAATGTACACACAATACCAGTGGAAACAAAACAAGTGATAAGAGATCGTAGAAAATGGATTAAAGGATAAGGGGCAAAGCCTTAAAAAGAGACGTAGATGTACACACCACTCCTAACACTCCTACAGCACATAATGTTCTGGGTCATCACCTAAATTTCTATGACAGAATTTTGAATCGAATTGATTTTGAAGTGAATTGAAATAACAACAACGGTCGCCACCCAGCAATTTTCTCATACCCCTTTGAATTCCCACTTTTCGGATGTATCCGGATGTGATTGCTACAGCTGCAGTTACGACGCCGACTCCAAATATTATCATTTTCCGTGCTTGTTCGCCGGTCATTTCGGATTTTGTCAGTGCGGAAGCAGTGACAACACTCGAAAATACATTACAACATTAATGATTCCCAATTTCGTCATTGCACAGTTTACTTATCCACTTGGGAAACTCTCGTCGCATCTGCAAATGTTCGAATTTCGGCAATAATTAAAACTTATCCATATATTTTTGCGAAGTTATTAAATTTTCCAAATATTTTCAGTCGTTATCCCCAAAAATGTGAAAGGAAGGAGAAAGAGTAAGATTTGGAATGAATAAATTGTTGTCAACTTAAGACCAGAGTTATATGTAAACTTCAAGCGAGATCTAGATTTGAGGGATCTGACATACTCTAGTAAGCGGCAAAAGGATGTGAAGTGTCTGCCGTTTCGATTACAGTGCTCATTGAAGTGACTGCTACTGTTGCTACTACTGCTGCTGACGTTTTTACTGTTGGAGCTTTCAACCAACCAAAATTCGACGTTGACACCCAATTTTATTATACCTCATGCAAGTATTGCATTACCAGCCAAAATTTTCTGCAAGTTTCCCGAGATTCCATAGAACGTACGGCGTTAAAGGATGATGAAATAATTAGTGGAATACCTGTTGTAACAGATATTAATTATTAATCAACAATTTTGATTTTCTTTAATGATCCCACAGTTAATCTAAAATAAGCGACATATATTGCCTTTTGAAAGCGCTGTTTGTGAAACAACGTCTGCTCGTAAAGCAACATAGCAAGAGCGGTTATTATGCAAAGGCTGATGTTTACGAATTGAAATAGAAGCTTGTTTTGTAGGACACTTCCAGGTATTTAGCGACATGGTACAGATAGCCTATTTTACGCATGAATTTTGCTGAACTATGAAATGAAGATACAGCAGATATTAAGTTGAGAAGTTCTAATGATGTTGTCATTCATATCAATGATATTACCATCCAGTACAGTATTAGGCACGGATACTGAAGGATGGATGCCAAATATATATCCGAATCCACGTTTGAATTTCACACAATGCCACACATGGCTTGAATGTGCACGTTGTAATCCGGATCGCATCCTTATTGATCAATAGTCCTATGGTTTTAATCAAGCCATATCTTAGATCGGAAAGTTTCATTTAATATTTCATAAAAATTTTAATCGCGAATATAAATTCAGTTTCAAATTGTTTTAATGCTGAAACAGTTCGGTCATTTCTACAATGAAAACATAGTAGAAAAGTGTCCTTAAAACGATACTGGACCGCCGCAAATATGTTGTTCAACGAAGCGTATTCAAATGCAATTAAACCAAACAACAATGACTAGCGAAGATATCTTAGTAGTCTGTTTCATAATTGCCAAAAATTTTTGGGAGAAATTCTCAATATGAACCTAAGTTTTTCATGATTAGGCTTGAAATTTCGAGGGAGAGCAAAAGTACTTAAAAATCGAATGCTTTCATTAATGGAGCAAAATTGTCAAAGAATTTGATTTGGAATCAGAATTTTGCAGCAATTTTATCATTGTTCTACGTGTGGAGAGATGCTATCATACGAGTAATATTTTTTTTCGCTTTTTCTTCTCAAAAAAAAAGGCCTCCTTTAAAAAAAGCTAATTAATGAAGAAGGACAAAAGAATCTGAGAATTTTTAAAAAAGAAAAGTAAAAAAAAATCATTGGTAGATTGAACAAGACTTCCAGCTACCTGATTACTTCCTGAGTGGTAAGTTAAAAATGTATAATGACTTGTTCAAGGGATTATATGAAGGCTTGAACGATGTTATGACCGAATTGACTCAAAAGATTATCGAACATTTTAATGTAAGCCTAGTTTAGCACATTTATAATTTGTATTGGTCGATTGAAATCTTGAAATCATTTTCAAAAACCTTTCATGTACAACGAATCTAACAACAAATCGGCGGCGCTCTTTCTGTAG